>CM034153.1:497578934-497638245 GCA_019776745.2 Taxus chinensis
TTGGTAAATCTTGGGTCACGTTGTCTGGTGCTCTTAATGCCGGGTTAAGCTTGGACCATATTCTCAAGATTTGTAAATATGAGTCTGACTCCAATATATCCCCTAAACCATACAGTACAACCTTGACATATATGTGTTGGGGTTATGAGCCACCTTATTCCAGTTGAAGGACTCGACTGGAGTCACCTTTCAAGTGTCTCCCATGACGCATGATACCCTTGGACCAAAGGCATATTGATTTTGATGAAAACTTTGATTTATGAAAAATCATTACTGGATAACAACAATGTAAACTAGCAACACCATTTAAATTAGCATCAGACCAATTAATAATCAATAATTGAAATGTGATTTCAATGTTCCATAGTTACCAAGGGACAGGCATGAGGAGACAATGGGCAAGTAGCCAGAAAATGGCAAAACATAGATAGGTATATAATTATATATAGCCTAAGAAAAATATTGATAATTTTTTAAAATAAAGATATTAGATGTGAGACAAGAAAATTACATTGATATTTCATCTTATATAGTGTCAAGAGTTCAACATATATTTTTAAAAAAAATCACTGAAGTTCAAGTCTCTGAGATGAGTACCAGCAAGTACCAGTCTCAGAGAAATGTCCCTACTGGCAGGAGACCAGCCTCCATGCAACGCTGAAATATTTTGACATTGGGAGAGTTGACTTTATGCTGTCCCTTTTTGAAAAGCCAAGAATACAAAGGTTATTGGAGTTTTTCTGATCAAAAATAACAGCTGAAGATCAAACCTTCAGAAGGAAACAATAACACTCCAAACCTGATATGTTTTTGCTGTATCTAGATGTTTAACTCTTTTGTGTTTTTATGCATGTAACCGGGTCTTCCTGTGCTGTGATCTTTGTGGTCCCATAAACTGTTTTGGTCTAACGGATGCTAAGAAATCAATTTTAATTCAATACCATCTCATAATTTTGGTACCATCACATAACGGTATCTATCCCAATTATTAAGATATTAAACCCACTTGCGATGGCATGACTATCACTACAACCTGATTTTACTCGTTTTCCCCGGTGTAGTTATAGCAAAATAGAAATTGGTGCCACTACAATATTTTGCATCATATGATTAATTGTTGCCATTCAATCTAATTTTAATTGATTTCTATTTTCCTGTGGAACTCGTAACACAAGTTATTGTTCCATCACAAGTTTTCCTAAGGTTTCTTTCGGTCAAATCAAATATTTCTTGTTTTTTGTTTGGTTGCAATTGAGTTGGGCTGCCCCTCCATTATAATCTACAAGAAGTCATATATTAATATAATTGGTAATAAAGCTATCTAATTTTTTCCCTTTTAAAGAAACCGACAAAATCTCCTTTCGATATTTTACTTTTACTTGAATTTCACCCTCATTAATTCCTCTGGAAGCACAAAGTGCTTCCTCTCAAAGGTACAAGTTGAACATTAATTGGATCTTGAACTACTTATTTGAACCTAAGGTGTGGGTGCGCAAAACCATGTTAAGTTTAATTCATCAAATTTAAACAATGAACACAATAGTACTTGGCCAAAAGAAAATTGAGTAATAGCTCTTTAAATTTGTTAGGTTACAATTTGTCACCACTGCCTGTCAATCTGAGTGGAATTGATAACTAGTAGCCATCCTACTTTTACTTTACCATTATTTAGTATATTCATGCTTCATACTCTTGTTGGGCTGTGTGCTTTAATGACGTTTTCACTGGTATTTGAACTAGTAGTTGGATCCATAGTCTGGTACTATCCCCAAGTCACTAGAGTACTATTGAGTTTGATGGGGCTCTCTTGGAAAACAAGCAGAGCCAAATCTTTTCTCAGTAGTTGATGAGTTTCACACTAATCATGAAATTTGCTTCATAATATCTCTTGCCTCCTCTTCATTCTCCTTGGTTGGGGTTCCCATATGGTAGATAGGACTATTCTTTATCTGTAAACTGATCATTGACAAGGCATTGCACAAGCAGTAGAGCAAGCATGTAGACCTTCTCCATATTGCCGATGCAATCCTTCTTTCCACAATACTATCTTACAGCCGGTAATTCCTGAAAATAGGTCAGTAGTCTCTGTACATGTTTTGTAGCTATGAGGGCACCTTGCTACTCAAGCTCAACCCTCTTCCGATAGGTTGAGATGCTTTACCATCAAATTACCCTTAGTGTACTAACAAACTTATGTTTTTCATAAAGTACACACACCAGCAACAAACACTGTGTTACGCTTAGTTGGCAACTCACCCTTGCGTGCATCATCATTCGTGTTGCTCCTCTAATGACACTTTCCTAACATCTCTTCATATCGCATATATAATTGTACACACAAGATGCTTTGACCTAGTGCCTCAACAAAATGGATATTAAACTTTTTGTGGTACAAAACTTAGTTCAATGATGGTCGGTTGTAAATTCTATAGGACTTTTTTCCAGGTCATTTTTACTGTGATACTTCTATTCAAAATCTTTTTGATGGTACAATAGTGCTTGATTTCAAGAATTATATATATTTTCTGTATTTTTATTGGGGAAATTCAGCATTTTGTCCTCTTTACCACTTATTAATTTTGATTGATTAGGATGTCTTTATCTTAATTTAGCAGTGTTGTCTATATTTATTATAATCCCTTTTTAAAACATGAGGATATGGGAAGCATCTTTATGCTTTAAGCATGGAACATAATTCACCATCTCATTAAATTGTTGTGCTCTATAATTTGTACTTGGGTAGGATATATGCTGCTCCTATTCGTTGCCAGACCATGCACAAAATTTATTTGGATGTCTTATCTTGGCCTCTTTAGAGTTGCATTGTTGAGTGAAGCCACACGAAAAGAACTACTGAGAATGCCTAGTCAGAAAGACCTGCAATAAAAAATGTTTGATTTCCCACTTGCAGACAAATGTTATTTTTTATATATTATTTTAGAACCAGTGAGGATTTCAAGCTTTCAACCTGACATTCACAGCTCCTTTTGGTACAGAATGGATTGCTATTGACTGGTGGCGAGGACACTACAATTCGGGCATGGGATTTAGCATCTGGAAAGATTACATTTGCTATTGAGAATGCACATAAAAGTCGCATCAAAGGCCTTGCCGTTCTTGGATCAAAAACCAGCATTGAATCAGATGAAAATCCTTATTTTGTTGCATCAGCTTCATCAGATGGATTTGTGAGGGTATGGGACATCAGAATGGTGAATAAGGAGAATCCAACCCCTGTTAATGAGACTGACTCAAAGGCAAGAATAACTTGTCTTGCTGCATCCACCATAAAGAGTGAGTTTTCTTTTCTCTTAATAGGATTAGTAATTTTAATTTTTAACTAAGATACCTGAACAATGGTTACTGGATAATACTGTTATATTCTTTTCGAAAAAAAATTAAAGTTGGGGATATGACTTTACCTGTTTGTTTGTTAGGGCGCAAGAAAAAGCAAAAACCTAATCCCAAAGATGATTCACATGCTGCAATAACAAAAAAGAAGAAATCTAAGAAGTCTAAAAATGTTTGAGCATGAGATTGGATGGATGATCATGCCAGGCTAGTAACTTCAAATTTTATCCCTCCTCTCAAGATTCAGATGGGATGCTGATGTACATTAGTTTTTTAAAAGTATCAATGATATCCCTGGTTAAAATTATCTTTTGCAAAAAAAAATGTTGGATCCTTGGGGCTTTATGTCAAAACCGTGTTCCACTCCTGCTATTGAAAATGACCAATGAGAGATCATTGCATACGAGCGGCAATTTTTATTTGTTATCTTGTTTTTATTATGCTCATTTTTAAATAATTGGAGCTTCCACGTTGTGGTATTATTTAGATATTTTTGTGGGGTTTTGCACCAAATGATGGTATTTTGCCATCGACTTGTTTTCTATGAACTGTCATTTCTTCTACGACCTTTTTAACTCGGACATTGGTGAATGATCAGAAGGAAGGGCGAGGAGAAATTGTATTTATATTTACCATCTTCATTTTTTTTTTCTTTTTTCAAATTGGAAGCCACTACAATTGCAGCTATGAGGGTACTGCCCTAGTGGCCATTCACGTGGCAAATGATACTGCCCCTCTTGCGGAGAGGGTTCCAGTGACCTCCACGGCTCGAACTAATGTGATTTATTGTGTATTTTTGCTTATATATTGTAGCACATAACAATAAATTTACATGATGACCCTACAACTAGAATTTTAGCTGCCACCCACTATCAGTTCCCTGCCTACTATAGACATTAACTGTCAACATACAACTCTAGCTCCTATCTCTGAAGGATTAATATATTTCCTCAAAGCAATCATTCTGGCAAAGACTATTAGTGGCCAAGTCCTCTTTAAACATCAGAAGCTCTTTGAATGAAGGTTAAGAGAACTTAACACTTTATTTTAATGCAATCACGGCTAGGGAGTCGAATGAACAACCACCTCAGATCTTGCACCGTTAAGTTACACACAATTTCACACAGAGAATGAAAACAACATGAACTTGTTTTATTGATTTCAATGAAAACTTCACAACTATGTGGATATTACACTCCTCGACTCTATTACAAACTTTGAGCTACATACAAGTCCACAACTTGGACCTAACCCAATGCTAGACACTTATGTGTGAACTGCCTCAGAAATATCGTTTCCAAAGAAATAGCTACACTGCCTTCACTTTGCTGAACTGTTTGGGCTTACTAAATTTCTCTCTTAACTTCCTAAGCTTCATGAATTTCCCTACTCTTCTCTCTCAAGCAGGTCCTCTTTTGGCTGAGCTCTCCAAGTTGACTTCTTAGTATCTTGGAGCTAATAACCCAATTCTCCCTTTTCCACTCCTAGCTTACAATACGCTACTCTTAAAATTGCTTTCCTCGAAAGGAATCCATTCCTTACATCCATATGATTATTTTGCAGGCATTACTGCATAATGCTTCAACATCTTGGTGTACGACACATTTTCCTTTTGTTAGTGACAATCCCTTTTTTAGATAATGGTATTATCATCTGGGCATAATTGAATACATGACCATGTTTAAACATTGGGCAGATGTAAAGTAATGCACTTAGGTGGGTGGGCTCTTTGCAAAGATGACCTTATGAGCCCATAAATGGTTGTCACATGCTATAGAGAAGCTCCACTATTGTGTAGAAGGATCATCACATAAGAATCTAGTGAACCTTGAGGTTCATAGGCATTTTGCAGCCATGATATCTTTCTTCTTCTTTTAGTGCCATTGTGTAGGTTAGGTAGGGGCATTGTCATACATCCATTAGTTAACACATGGGCATGCTCAGGCATGGGTGGATGTAAAGTAACATGCACTTAGGGGGTGGGGCTATTTGCAAAAATGACCATTATGAGAGCTTGATTGGCCATCATGTTAAAGAGAAACTCTAGTGTTGTGCAAAAGAATTATTGTGCTAGAATGTAGAGAACCACACAATGGTTTGATGGGCCATGGGGTGCCAAGTGACTTCACAGGATATTGCAGTCTCAAATGGATGTATGCAATCTTGCACACAAAGTGAAATTGCAAAAACTTATTGGGCCTCCCCAATTCAATGTGTTATGTTGCAATGACAAGTCTTTTCGTGACTTCACAAGATATCATAAGTGGAACATAGTGCAAACTTGTATTCCCAATCATAAAAGTTGTGAGCATTTATTATAACTACTCTACTTGATTTTGGTCATCGCGAGATTGCTTGTGAACATAGATGCTCCTACATTGCCAAAAAACATGTTGCATAGTTTCTCATTTGATAAAACATAGGCTTCATTAGCCAGCCTGGATTTCTAGTTTGCCTTTGACACACAAAATTTGATGGATAACTAGGAAATCAAGAATCTATAATTTGAAAGAGATCTTGATCCCATGATGGCTTGACATCTTTTCACCCATAAGTTCTCAATATTCTCTAGGTCTTACTAGTAAATCATATGGAAATAATGAGTTATCCTATAGTTCTAATATGATAGCCTATTATAGCTCTATCACATCCTTTCGTACAAGGGCCTATGTAGCTAGTTGAAACTTAAACAAGACCTCTGGAATCATTCTACAAGCTAAAGAGGGGTTGCCCATTTGATCAAAGTAAAGGTTTAGGGAAGATTCTTATTTACGTCCCAATCTCATCCAAAGAAACCTTTTTGAGTGGCATTGTCAACTTTTATACTAAACATAGAGGGAAAGAAACAACAAGAGCAAATGATATTTTCACTTTCATATAGAGTTAACATCTTGAGTTGTTTTTTTATTGCAAATAAGTGTCGAGTGAAGGCCCTTATCTAGACTTTGTTTCATCCAAAGAAGTATCTTGAGTAGTTTTTTAAAAATGTATACACCTGTTTCCAAGAATTCAATGCATATCATATTCTTGCCCATATGGGAGGATGTTTTTAAAACTATTGTTGAAGCTTTATTTGAAATCTTGCCGACACCAAACCTTGTTGATATGCTAGAAGGATGCTGAACTAATGAAAATTATATATCTTAATAGAATTAGCTTCCATCCAAAATTGAGTTGTACGGGGTAAGTTCCCTCGATAAGAAGCATATTGAGTAGCTTATAAAAAATTTATACCTAAATTGTAATGCGTATTAAATCCACACTTCCCAAAACATGCGAAGGCATTTTTTTTGTTGAGAGTGTAGGTTACACGCTTGCTCACAACATCATGTCGGGGTCGCATACAACCTACCACAAAAGGCCATTGGTGGGAAACCTAGTGTCACAAGGACAAAGATAAGTGACACAATTTGACACTACACATATAACACCCCTAAGAGGCAATGGTTAAACAAAAGTTTCAAGATTAAGTGTTCTACAAGGGAACAAGGATTTTATATCAGCATCTATGGGTTCTAGAAGGCAAATCATATCCTTGGCCACGCCACAAGGTCCTGGATTAAATTGGGCCAAGGTCAATGTGGCTCAACAAGCTAGCTAGTGGCCAAAAAGATTAATACAATATCTTCTACTTAAAATTCTATTCTCATGGACACCTAATATTTTAAAGTATTTTTAAAAAAGTGCTTAGAGTGTTATAGTCCACTAGTTTGTTTAAATAGGTAAATCAAATTTAATGAGGAATACAAGTATGGTTTAAAATAAAATTAAAGATTTAAACGTCTAATCTTATGTTCTCTTTGGAGATTAAATCAACACTTCAATTATATTGATAAAAGTTTTGAAGTACATTAGTTCATTACATAAATAAAAGTAATGAGAAAATTTAATAAAAGTTAAAATAAAATTGAAAGGCTCAAGATGGAGGGTTAAATTTCATCCATTGGATCAAAATAATTGTAGCCCTCCACTGAAGCATGCCCCAAGTCCATAACTCTAAATTCTAAGCTAAACTTTAAGGGCTTACACACCTTCTAGCCTTTACACTTTTAGTGTGCAATTTTGTCTTTTCATTTCTATTGTGCAAGTTTGATGATAGGAAGGAGAGGAAAGGAGGCGACTATGACATATCTCAATTATCGCCTTTGAATTCCCTTGTAACATGTTCCCTTTGCCATGGAAATCCTATTTCTTTCTTAGGAAGCTAGGGTAAGGTAGATTAAGGAGAGAGAGAGAGAGAGAGAGAGAGAGAGAGAGAGAGAGAGAGAGAGAGTTTCTACTTCAACCAAGTTGGAGCTTAGCACGTGTGGGAGTGTGCGTGTGTGAGGGGGTGTGCACGTGTGTGTCCCTGCGCACATGTGCGTGTGTGGGTGCATGTGCGTATGTGTGCGTATGCATGTGCGAGACAAGGGGTGACATTGCCACCATCCAATGTATGGTTAATGGATGATATCGAGCATGGTGAGAGATGGAAGTGACATTACACACACATGTATATGCATATCATCATAAATGTATATCTCACATTGTTTTTTCATAACGATGTATTGTATCATTTTCATCATCTTAAAAATATATTATCTTCGTTTCGAATTCATCATGAAATTTGTTAGGGAAATTGATGCAGGCCCCTGAAGATATGGTGCATTGAGAGGCAGACAACAACATAGTTGCATGTAACACCTTCGTTGGAGTTTAAGATATTGTGATTACTGATTTGTTTTGTAATACGTTTTGAATGTTACTTATTGGACTACGGAAGATCATCTTCAATAGTTTTTTTTTCATGGAATTTGCTATCAATTATAGCAAGTGCCTGTTGCAAAATCAGATCTAGCTCCCTGCTCTTAAATAGTTATCTTCTACTCTGAAGGATATACTGTGGTATATGTATATTGTGGAACTTTATGTCAGCTTATGTCATCTACGTTGTGGCATTATCTTTCATTTTTCAAGCTGGTTTTCTATAGAAACACACTTTGCTTGAATTTGTGCAAATATATGCAACTATGACATTTGCCATTTCGGTCCCTTTCCTTAGCCAAAGAAAAAGATTATATGCCATTTCCATTATGTAATCCAGGACATCAGAAATAATGTATAATTGACATTTACGGACTGTATGAATAATACAGACAACTTCACACTCACTTTTTGGTAGCAATTCAAAGCGCTGGCATGCATTGCTGATTTTTTAAGGAGTCTATTTTCCCGGGAATTATCCTTTTCTAATTGCAGTGAGTGAAGTTGAAGGAAAAAATGAGGCATTTCTTGGAAAAGTGGAATCCAAGATGGCAGATTGTGTTTGTCCTAATCACTCTGTCCCTTTTATGATTCAAGTTTTATATACAGTTTTGTCAAACCTTAGCACATTATCGTTGAAAAACTGCATTCCAGATAAGCAATACGGATGATGATGTAAGTTGGGTCTATACCCTGCACTTTTAAGCCAATTCTTGGGGTGACAAGTAATATTGCAGCAGGCAAGAGGACCTTAAACAAATATTTCAAGATTAAGCTGCAGCCTAATGTTAGTCAATAGGTCCAAGCCATGTTACAAGGTCCTCTGAATTTTATCGAAAAAGTTCGAATTTTGCCAAACTTTATTATCGTCAAACATGAAATCGAACTTTATCCATTATTTTTGCATGGGAAGTTTTTGACACGATTTTGCATTATTTTACAAATGTGTGTATATATACATATACCGACTGAATATAGTGGACAAAAAGCTCTCTCCGCTCTGTCCCTCTGACATATTTATGCATTTTTTCAAAAAAAAAATGATAGATTTTTTTTTGTTCGAACTTAAAGATGTTTTTTCCTCGAACTTTATCCCTTTGGTGAACTTGGATCGAACAATTTTCTCATCAAACATAAATGCAAAATCGAACCTTGTGACTTAGGTTCCAATTATCTCCTTTTGGCATTTCCTCTGAAAGTTAGACTTATTTCCCGATCCCTGGTTTTGTAGACAGTTTGCTTGGGTCATTTTGTCTGTGATCAGGTTATCTGCTTTTTCTCCCCCTATAAGCTTAAGATGCAAGACTACCTATGACATTCTACAATGAATACTTGTAACAAATGAATTTTTATATAATTCTACATTACCCAAGTATTTAGGTTTGCGCTGAGCTATTACAGTGTAGTATACAATATATATTGGGGATGCTATCAGATATGCCATCACTTTTTACCTGGGTAGGAACAAGTATCCCTATGACTATCTACTCTCGTTGATTCACACTGATTTTCTTCATATAATGCGTCTCACCATTTTGCAATTGTTTTTTACAAAAAAGCAATTCCCTCAGCGAGGAGTGTGCTTGTAAATTCCTTGATGAAGCCAACTTTGGAAACATGGTGATAGGGATGAGTTTGCTTAGATTTGAGTTGATGTCCTCTCCTAACAACTGGATGTTATTGAAAGTTCTTTAGCTTTTTGTTCTAGTCAGATCATTCCAAGTTCAATCGCTGTTGAATTTTCATGATTGTTTTCCATTTTTTTTCCTTGACAATTTTAATGTCTTGGCTGATGTCTCCTTATTTCAGGGTTATTGGTGGGCCACAACCAATCCTGCATATATTATAAATATAGAAAAATCTTACTCGTCAAAGAATTTCAGTGCAACATGGTTTAATCTACTTATTTGTACCACGCTCTTATTAATCTTACTTATTTGTGCCACTCTCTTATTCTACAGTTAGCCAGAGGAAAACTAAGAAGGGAGAAGAAAAACAATCAAGTCTTTGTTTTACTGTTGAGATGGACGATATTTGTCTCTTTCATTCAGGACAAAAAATTGATTTTGTTTTTACACTTTTTAATATAGTATCAAACCAGCTTAATTCTGACCTTGATCTAATTGCACCATTTTCTATTGTTCCTGCGAGTACAATTGTTATGGTTAGGATGAAAAGCATATTGAATTTTAAGTTTGGAACATCCTAAGAATGTCGCTTGAATTGTATGTTACTGTTTTCCTAGATGATCTATGTCATGTTTGATGTTTATACAGGTTTTTCATTTTTGAGAATTGATAGTGCCTGGGTGGAAGGATTGTACATTTTGTTAAGTTCTTGGTAACGTATAGTTTAAGATTCAATCCATTTTTTGTATCGGTTAACAGTGTAAAAGAACTTTGGTCATTTACACAGGTTCTTTCTTTTCTAATTTGCAGGTGGAACCAAAGCATTTTCCAATGTTAGCAAATTGGTGATTGGAGTACACTATGGAGGATATTCTAATGGAGCTCAAACATGACCCATCCTATCATCTTGTAGTGGTATATGCTTTAGGTTTAATCACCACCCTTATTATCATCTTATAGTGATATACACTTAGGGATAAATCATCACTCTTCCATTCAACAAGTCGTGGTTAATGCTTAGGCTATAGGGTCCACACATATCTTTTCATATGTCTCCTCACCATCCACTCATTCCATAATGATATACACTTAGGGATAAATCATCACTCTTCCATCCATGTACCATATGTGTGTTTACTTAAGCATTTAAACAACTGATTAACTAAAATTAACTAATATGTAGTATGTGAGGAAAGTTAATCTAAGCTATGAACAACTGTAAATTAATGATTAAAATGGAGTAAAGAAATATATAAGTGACTAAGAGACTATGAAAAAGAAAATGCTAACCCTAATGTGTAAGAGAGAAGAGGAAAAACCTAGTTGAATAGAAGATGCTTACAGGATTATGTCGCAGAGCTGGATGGAGAATATGGAAGCATGAACGACCATGCAAAAGTTCCAAAAAGGATGGATCTAGAGTGTCTAGTTGGACTGGAGTGCCTGGGACTGGGGCACTTACGAGCACTTTGTTATGCAGACAGGGTACCTTGGTTTGTACAAATTCTCTAAAATTGATCTTCATAGGTTTGACAGATGGTCTAAAACCCTCGTTGTTTGCCGTATTAACTTCGCTGCACAAATCCAGATGTCGTTGATATTCCAAGATAATGTAAAGACTTGTAAAATACCAAAAGAAGTATCAAAACCCTAAAAAAATAAAGATGCAAAGGAATGGGTTAGACTAACCTCAACTGCCATAATAGTGGGCTTACTAACTGAGTGCTGCACTACATTTTGAACTCAAATATAGTTATGGTGAGTGTGTGCATAATGTGCCCTAGGTGCTCTTGTGTCAGTCGCACTTTGTGAAGTAGTGAACAATAACTAAATGTAAAAAATATAATAGAATGTGTGCATGGAATAGAATAGAATCCCCCCTATGAAGTGTGATGCATATGTCCTATCCTTGTGCCTTGTGATGGAGCTATGCGGATGCAAGTGATCTCCAATACAATAGATAGATGTAACTCTAGATGGATGATAGTAGTGAATGATGCTAGGTCCCTCATTATAGTCTCATAAGTTTATATTTATAGGGTTCTCTTTATCTAATTTCGTAATTAACCCCGAAATGGCCGACCACCAAAAATATAAAGATCTAAAATCGCTAGAAAGAGCCCAAAAAGTGGCGGGAAAGTGAAAAAGGGACCAGGGTGCCCATGGGTGCCACAATACTAATCTGGGCGCCCCATTCGAGGCTAAAATAATGTGAGATGACAGAAACTAACTAAGCATGTGGATGTAAAATGTTGGTAATGAAAAAATAAAATAAAATAATATGTCCAAAAGATGGGGGTTAATTAGTACTTTCTTCACTCAAGAACCTTCTAAATAGTAGTATGAAACTAGGATAAATAATTGTTGGGGCGTGGAGCCTATTTTTTTGGTCTTGTGGAATCAATATTGATGTGTTGGAGTTTGAATAGTTAAGTTTGGAGACTTTAGGAGCATTCTGTAGTCATCAGTTGTTTTCATGCTGTCACGTTGTTAAGTTGTTATTAATTGGTTGTCAATGCCATGACAATTTTTCCAGCCATGGAAAGTTTAAAGGTTATGACTTTCAAACTTCTAGGGTCAGCTTTAGGACTTTTTAAAATGATTATAATCCTATAAATAGATGTGTCAGGGTATCTTGAGTATTCAAAAGGTCTTGAGTCTTACTGATCAAGAGGTGATCAAGGTTGAGCAATTGAGGTATAAATTGTGGTTTAGCATCTTTGAAATTCTGTTGTGAGTTCATAACTGAGAGAAGACTGTGAGATTTGTTTTACTCTTGTTGATCATAAAATCTGAGCCAGTTCTTAGTGGACGTAGCCCACATTGGGTGAACCAAATTAAATCTTGTCTTGCTTCTTTTGTACATTATTTATTTATGTTGTTATATGTCTACAAGTTTGATTCTGCTAAATAGTTTCCTACGGCTATGATTTGAGGAATTGTTTCCGCATATTTGTTTACTAATTCATAACAACTGGTATCAGAGCTTTGATGGTTTTTTGCTTAAGTGGTAAATCACATGGAGAGTTTATCTTGAGTGGGAGCTATGGTGGATGAGGGCAGATCAAGGGTTGAGAAGTTCAATGGGAAGAACTTTGGTTTGTGGAAGATGCAAATAGAGGATTACTTATATCAGAAGGACCTCCATGTTCCTTTGGCTAGAAAAGCAAAGAAAATTACAGCCATGTCGGATGAGGATTGGGAGTTGGTGGATAGAAAGGCACTCAGGGCAATTTGGTTATGGTTTGCATCTTCGGTTGCTTTCAACATATCGGAGGAGAAGACCATATAAGGTCTCATGAGTGTGTTGGGGAAGTTATATGAAAAACCCTCTACCTCTAATAATATATTTTTGATGAATAAGTTCTTTAATATGAAGATGTTTGAGAATGGTTCTGTTGCTAATCATTTGAATGAATTTAATATGGTTGTATGTTAAACTCAGTAAAAATTGACTTTGATGACGAGGTCAGGGATTTGTTGATTTTGTGCTCCTTGCCAAATAGCTGGGACAACTTGGTTATGATTGTAAGTAATTCAGTCTCTAATAATTTAAAGTTGAATTTTGAGGATGTAATAGGTGTGATCATAAGCGAGGAAATGCGAAGGAAGAGCACCGAAGATTCTTCTACTTATGGAAATGCTTTGACGGTGGAAAGTAGAGGGAGACAAAAGAACAGAGGGAAAGGTAATCATGGGAAGTCAAATGATTGCAGAAGGTCGAAGTCCAATAGCAAGTTAGAATGTTGGCACTGTGGGAAGGTTGGTCATGCTAAGAAAGATTGTTGGGCTCTTCGGGATAAGAAGAATAAAGAGGAAACTAAAGAGGTAAATGTGGCAGCAGGGGATGTGCAAGGATGCCTTAATTCTTTCTTTAGATCATATTACCGAGTCTTGGGTGTTAGATTCAGGGGTTTCTTTCCATGCCACACCACATAGACATTACTTTACTGATTTTGTTCAAGGAGATTTCAGACATGTATATCTTGGTGATGATGAACCATGCAAAATAGTAGGGAAAGGTTGTGTATGGGTGAAAATGCAGAATGAGAACACATGCCTACTGAAGGACGTTAGACATGTGCCTAAGTTGAGGAAAAACTTGATATCAACGGTTTAGTTGGGTAGTAATGGCTGTACAGTCAATTTTATAATGGATTTTTGGAAGGTTACCAACGAAGTTCTTGTGGTTGCAAGAGGTAAGAACACTGGTACTTTGTATTTAACCGATGGTGTTGATTATTGTAATTTAGTTGCTGCAGATGGAGATGCAACTTTGTGGCACTAGAGACTCGGTCATATGAGTCAAAAGGGCATGCATATTCTAAAGGATAGGTTTCCTGGATTAAAGGAGTTAGATTTGGACTTCTGTGAGGACTGTGTTTATGAGAAATTGAAGCGGGTGAGATTCCTCAAGGTTGGACCTACCAAGAAGGAGGGTAAGTTGGAGTTAGTGCATACAGATGTATGGGGGCCATTTAGGGTAAACTCTATTGGTGGTTTATGTTATTATGTCACTTTCATTGATGATGCAACTAGAAAAGTTTGGCTATATTGCATTAGAAAGAAATTTGATGTGTTTAAAACTTTCAAAAGATGAAAAGCCTTGGTTAAGAATGAAATAGGTCTCAAGTTGAAATGTTTTAGGTCGAATAATGGAGGGGAGTATTGCAATAATGAATTTCTTAATTATTATTCGATAAATGGGATCCACAGGCAAAGAATGGTTCTGAAGACTCCATAAGAAAATGGAGTGTCAGAGAGAATGAACATTACAATCATGGAACGTGCTAGAGGCATGAGGTTATATGTAGGTCTGCCACTCATGTTTTGGGTGGAAGTGGTAAGCACGACTGTTTATCTGATTAATAGAGGACCCTCTATGGCCTTGGATGGAGGTATATCTGAGGAGGCTTGGTCTGGTGAGAAAATTGATTACTCGTTTCTTAGAGTATTTGGATGTGAGGTATTTGTCCACATTGATAAAGATGATAGGACCAAGTTAGAGGCTATGTCTGAGAAATTCACCTTTGTTGGATATGGTGAGGATGACTTTGGTTTCCATGTTTGGAGTATTAAGGACAAGAAAATATTTCGATCTAGAGATATTTTCTTTAATGAAAAATTCACGTATAAAGATCAGTTGCATGAACATAAAGAGGAATCAAAGAAATAATACACAATATTAGAGGACATTGCAAATAACAAGGTGTCCAAGGGGTCGGTTCAGGTGCAACATGTTTCGGCACAAGAAATTCACGAACCCACTTATCAGGAACCCCAAACTCATGAGATGAAAAGGTCTTCTAGGGTAAAAAGGGAATCTGAACGATTGAATCCATCTTTGAATTATTTCTTACTCATTGACACTAGAGAGCCAAAGTGCTTTGAGGAAGCAGTGCATGTAGATGCCAGGAAGAAGTGGGAGTAGGCCATGGATGAAGAGCATAGATATCTTATGGAGAACTGGACTTGGGATTTGGTGGAGCTACATGAGAGAAATCAAGCATTGCAGAACAAGTGGGTGTACAAAATCAAAGAGGAAGATGGAGGTAGGAAAAGATACAAGGCCCGATTGGTGGTCAAGGGATTTGCACAGAAGAAAGGTATAGACTTAGATGAAATTTTTTCTCTTGTTAAAATGATTTCTATTAGAACTGTTCTTGGTTTAATAGCAGTAGAAGACCTGCACTTAGAGCAGTAGGATGTGAAGACTGCATTCCTTCATGGTGAGTTGGAGGAGGAATTGTATATGCAACAACCACATGGTTATGAGGTCAAAGGGAAGGAGAGGTTAGTGTGCAAATTGAAGAAGAACTTGTATGGTCTGAAACAAGCTCCACGACAGTGGTACAAGAAGTTTGATAGTTTTATGCAGGAGCAGGGTTACTCCAGGTGTCACTCAGACCATTACGTGTACATCAAGAGGTTTCTTGATGGTACTTATATTATTCTGTTCCTGTATGTGGATGATATGTTTGTTGCAGGGAATAATATGCAAGAAATAAAGGTACTCAAGAAGCAACTAGGTGACTCCTTTGCTATGAAGGATTTGGGGGTAGTAAAACAAATCCTTAGTATGAGAATAACTCAGAACAAAAAGGAGAGGAAGCTGGTATTATCTCAAGAAGAGTACATAAAGAAGGTCTTGGAGAGGGTTAGTATGTAGGATGTTAAACCGGTTGGTACTCCTTTGGCAGGCCACTTTAAATTATCAAAGGAACATAATCCCAAGACTAAGGAGGATAGGATCCAGATGTCTAGGGTATTGTACTCATTAGCGGTTGGTAGCTTGATGTATGCTATGGTATGCTCTAGGGCTGACATTGCCCATTTAGTGGGAGCAATAAGAAGATTTATGAGTGATCCAGGTAGAGAGCACTGATAAAAAATGAAGTGGATCCTTCGGTATTTGAGAGGGACCATGGGAGAAACATTTTGTTTCAGTGTATCAGACACTACATTGCATGGCTATGTAGATTCAGACACGATAAGAGATTTGGACAGCAGGAGGAGCATACCAGGTTATGTATTTATGGTTGGTGATACAATGATGAGTTGGATTTCAAGGTTACAAAATGTTGTGGCTTTGTCAACCATAGAGGCTGAGTATGTTGCTGCCACAAAGGCAAGTAAGGAGATGATTTGGCTACAACAGTTTTTTGATGAGTTGAATCATAAGCATGAAGTTGGGAGACTACAAAGTGATAATCATAGTGCTATTTATTTGGTGAAGAACTCCACTTTCCACTCTAGGATGAAGCACATTCAATTGAGATATCATTTCATTAGGGTAGCTTTGGAAGAAGATAAGTTGAAGTTGGAAAATATTCATACCAGTCAGAATCATGCGGATATGATGACCAAGGTGTTCACAAGGGAGAAGTTGAGGTTGTGTTCAACTTTGATTGGCCTTCATGGTTGATAATGAAGGGTTGAGAACTTTGCTAAGTGGAAATCATCTCCAAGTGGGAGATTGTTGGGGCATAAAGCCTATTTTTTTGGTCTTCTGGAATCAATATTGATGCGTTGGAGTTCAAACGATTAAGTTTGGAGATTTCAGGAGCATTTTGCAGTCGTCTGCTATTTTCATGTTGTGATGTTGCTGTTAATTGGTTGTCAATGTCATGACAATTTTTTCAGCCGTGGGAAGTTGAAAGGTTATG
Organism: Taxus chinensis; assembly: GCA_019776745.2. Classification (NCBI taxonomy): domain Eukaryota; kingdom Viridiplantae; phylum Streptophyta; class Pinopsida; order Cupressales; family Taxaceae; genus Taxus; species Taxus chinensis. Next base: position 497,595,823 of record CM034153.1, read on the forward strand.
ACTTTCAAACTTCTAATGTCAGCTTTAGGACTTCTTAAAAGGATTGTAATCCTATAAATAGAGGTGTTAGGGTATCTTGAAGGTATCTTGAATGTTCAAGAGGTCTCGAGTTAGTGATCAAGAGTGATCAAAGTTGAGAAATTGAAGTATCAATTGTGGTTTAGATTTGGTTTAGCATCTTTGGAATTCTGTTGTGAGTTCATAATTGAGAGAAGACTGTGAGAGTTGTTTTACTCTTGTTGATAATAAAATCTGAGCAAGTTCTTGGTGGACGTATCCCACATTGGGTGAACCATGTTAAATCTTGTCTTGTCTTCTTTTGTGCATTCTTTATTTATGCCATTATATTTTTGTAAGTTTGATTATGCTAAATAGTTTCCTACTGCTGTGATTTGACGAATTGTTTTTGCATATTTGTTCACTAATTCCTAACAATATTGTCTAAAGTGCATGATTTTGTGACCACAAAAACCATAAGCAAGATCAAGAGCAAGAGAGTACACACGACACCAAAATTAAGTAGGAAACCATTATGGGGAAGAAAATCCATTGAAACTCTACTTATATTACACAAAGAAAAATGATTTAGTGAAGCACCAACTTCACAAAGAGCTACAAACCCTAGTTTAGTAGAGCACCAACCCTACAAGGAGCACCAACCCCTAAATTTAGTGAAGCACCAACTCCACAAGGAGGTTGAACAACCTAATGATGACCAAAAACCAACTTAGCCACCTTAAGATATCTAATCTTTGATTTTGCTGCTGCCAAAACTAATGGAGATCACAATTTTAGCTCACACACTAGGTCTTCAATCTCTCATAATCTTGCTCTTTCTTCACTTGTCTTTGCTCCATATTCTCGCTCTCATGTCTTAAAACAATGATCAACATGTCATTCTCTTCCTCAGCCTTCAAATCATGCTCACATAACTGCAACTCACTTGCCTCTAGGTTGCACTTCTTCCCTCCAAGAGTACTAGTTCAAAAATGAACTAAACAAACACTTACATATGATTTTATTTTTTCCAAAAACAATGTGGTTGGTCCCTCATGATAAATTTGACCCATACATGCTTATAACATTCAATAACATCCATTACAACATTCACATTTGACCTAAGTAGGCCGACCTAGCTAAAAAGCTCATTACATGTGCCAAAAATGGCTCAAAACCCCAAAGGGCACAAAGATAAAAATATACTTACATCAAATATGTACATATTCATGACCCATAACCCATTAAATACGAGTAAAATAGAACTTAACATCCATATATGGTCGCAATTTTTCTCAACCAATCAAATTATTTCGTTTACTGGGCCGAGTTCCCTTTACAATTCTCAAAACAGTTGTTTCTTGCACTCTTCAGCACCCTAGAAACTTTTTAAGGATAAAAAACAATTAAATAAGATAAAAAATGCCATGTAACAACTTGATCGATATGGCATAACCTATTTAACACTTCTAATAAATTTATAATTCATGAAACATCCATATATTCAAACCACAACTACTTTTTCCTTCACTAGATCAACCTACCAAAAAAATTATTTCCAATGGTCGGCTCTTAAAATCATTTATAAAAACATTAAATACGTCAAAATGGATTCATTGTATGTAAAATTCATCCATTTTCACATTATAGGTGATAAAAATGATCACCCAATCCATCTCATTCTTCAAAAACCTTAAAACTTTCACCACAACACATTTCGTCTTGAATTGCCAAAAATATGTGTGTCGAAAGCATGACCTGGAAATCATATAAAATGAAATCATCATGAGGAAAATATTATATCACTAGAAATATATCTTAATCCTAGTTCCAAAACAATTTGAATCACTTCAAAACTCCACCTTTAGATCAAGTTATGCTAATTTTACTGAGCACTGCTATTTGAGATCCCAAAACTGCCCTTTGACCAATCAACTTGTTTGGACCTCAAAACACCATGAACCTGCATGAACTTGTCATAAAACCTCCATGATAATCAATAAAAACTAACATACATCATGCACCATCAATTTTCCATGCTACTCCTTTGTACCATCTTGTCTGAAAACCTTATTCTTAAGAAACTGTTATTTTTAGGTGGGGCCCACTCATCACCATGACCTCAAAAATACATTTTTAGAAAGGTAACAAAGTATTATACAACATAAAATCATTAATTTTTATGAACCAATAAAAATTGGGTCCGTATACTTCATTCTCTACAAACTGTTCCTAGCTAGGGTTTAACTAGGGTTTTAGACCACTTTACATTCTTAATATTCGTTCATAAAATATTGACAATAAACTGACCTCATTATTTTTTTGAAACCTTATAAACTCACCATAAAATATTCCCTGAAATATAAAAGGTCCCATACAAAACATAGTGTTCACAACGAGCATCTGAAGTTCAACTTCGAGCTGGAAGTGCACTAGGTATTGACCTTGTCTTACATAATTAGTCATATTTGGAAAAGTTCACATCATGAAAACCTAAATTTTTTATCAAATAATCATGACTCATCCTTATAACATTTCAAATCATCATAATGTTAAATCCATACCTCAATCTCTCCAGTCATTAAGACTTACCTATGCTAACACGCCTGTTCCTCACTGTAGAAGCTAGAAAAAACTAAAAGAATGTAATAACTGATCATAAAACCTCTAAAAATGACCCACAAATATCTAATATGCCATTATATACCTAGATACATGCTTCTATGAGTTCATATGACTCCAAAACACACTGTCACACCTCCAAATTACCATACCTTCTCCCAATGAGCACCTATAACATAGTGAACCACGTGTACCTGTACTATGCCACTGCTATGAGTGCCCAAGCACCCTCAAAACATGTTATAAATCATTTCAACAAGATTCCAAAACATCCAAGAAGATCCTACTACCATGACACATCACCTAGTCACCTATATAGACTTGCAAAAGCAAGCACACCTCACTTAATCCCACTGTATCAGTTGGTATACATCTAAAACACCATGTTATCATCATATGCATCATCATAAGATCACCATGAAACATTCACTTTGTCATTAATGTTGTTTTCCATCAATGAAAACACCTATTAGGACCACATGCCAAAAAGCCTTGTGAACATCCATTTCCACTTTCCCGTTGTCTTTGTATGGTAATCTTAAAATAACATAAAAATAACCTTAGGAAAATAACCAAAATATGTTTCAGTAGGATTTTTACAAGTCGAAGCATGAACTTACCTATTATAAGAATGTTGGATATACACCAATTTCTCATCCTAGGTCCTCAAATGTTTCCTGTTGTATCCTCTCAAGAGTTGGACCAAGGTATAATTCACTACCTCTATTTTCCCATATTTATGTGGATGAAAGGCGGTAGACCTCTTTGTCTTTGTATCCATATTTTCCCACAAAGTAGACCAAAAATTCCCTATGAACTGTTAGTCCCTGTCTGAAACAATAGAACTAGGCAAAGCAAAGTGAACCCACACATTAGCGAAAAATAACTTAGCTGTATCATTGGCTTTAATGGTCTTTTTGTAAGGGACAATAATACATATTTTTATAAATCAATCTACAATTACATATATATAATCATGACCTTTTTTGGAGGTAGGAAAAGCACCCACAAAATACACGGAGATAATTTCCCATGGTCGGGAAGGAATTGGAAACGACATATATAACCTCAACTTCATGTTTTTAGTCTTTCTTGTACTGCATAAAATATAACCCCTGATGAGTTTAACAACTTCGGCTTGCATGCTTGGCTAATAAACATACCTATATAAGTGCACTATAGTCTTTGTCACACCAAATTGTCCAACTACCATGGAAGTGTGTGGTTCTCTCATCAATTGTACTTTTTCACCCTTAGGCACACAAAGTTTCTCATTCTTATAGAGTAAACCATCATGGAAATAGTATTCTCCTCTAGGTGCAAATCCCTCACTTGGAGGTTTCTACTGAAAAATCTCTGCAAAATCTGGATCCTGCTCATAACCTTCCTAATATACTTCACACAAAGAGGATCAAGAAAAGTTAGCATGCCCATAGTTGAATGCAAAGGAGGTCTAGATAACATATCAGCTAACTTACTAGTCACACATTTCTTATATTTAATAATCAAATGAAATTGTTGTAAGAAACCCATCCATTTATAGTGTCTTTAAGCCTGTAGATATTGGAGAGGTCGATGATTCGTGTGGATGATAGTTTCCTTACCCATCAAATAATGTTTCCATTTCTTGATTGCTTAAACAAGAGCATACAATTACTTGTCATACGTATGATAATTCAGAATTGTGCCATGAAACCATTCAGAGTGATGACATACCGGCCTACCTCCTTAAAGTAGGATAGCCCCCATAACATATTCACTGGCATCGGTTTCCACTTCGAAGGAGAAGTTGTTAGTTAGATAAGGCCCAAAATGGAGCACAACTAATTTTATATTTAAATGATTCAAACGTAATCTACTGTTTCTTACCCCAATCAAATGTCTTACCGCACTACTATGGAAGAGAAGTTTTTAATGAACTTTCGTAAATACTGAACTTCTCCCACAAAACTCCTAATCTCCATCAAACTTGATGGTGTAGGCTAATTTAGAATGGCCTCTATCTTTGCTAGATCAATTCTTAACTCCCCATCTCCCACCACATGTAGCAAAATGAAAAGTGACTGTTGTGAAAATTGACACTTATTTTCATTTAGCACAATTTGGTTTTTCTTAAGAGCTTGCAAAACTTGACACAAATGATCAATATGCTCCTCAAAATTTATGCTAAAAAATAGAATATAATCCAATTACACAATAACAAAGGAATCAATAAATGGCCTCATTACCTCATTCATTAACCTCATGAAGGTAGCTGGTGCATTACATAACCTAAACGGTAATACTAACCATTCATATAAACCTTGTTTGGTCTTGAATGATGTCTTCCAGATGTCCTCCTCCTTGATCTGCACTTGATGATACCTAGACTTCAAATCAAGCTTAATATAATATTTAACATGTTGTATCTGATCTAATAAATCATCAATGCGAGGAAGAGGGTAACTATTCTTGATGGTTATTTTATTTAAATCTCTATAATCAACACACATTCTCTATGAACCATCTTTCTTAGGTATTAAAACAATAGGAGAACCACACAGAGAAGTGCTAAGATGGATTATACCTTGTTCAATCAAAGTCTACAACTGTTGCTTTACCTCATTGGCATATTTCAAAGATTGTCTGTATAATCCCAAGTTTGGATGAAGACTATCAGGTAGCAAGTGGTTCTTGTGCTCAATTTCCCTGACTGGAGGCAGCCCTATAGGTTCCTAAAAGACCTCTTTGAACTGCTGAACCAACTTTGTTGTCTATTTCTTCTCTTTAGTAGAAAATATGCTACGAGTGGTTTTAGATGTAACAATCTCATCATTTGGTATATCCCTTAACAAAAGTAATGAAAATTTACCACTAACATTAATGAGCTTTCGGGCTTCACTGAAACTTACCAAAGAGATATTTGAATCCCCTGAATAGTATAAAATGATGTAGCTCTTACCATCCTTCACCAAGTGGTACTGGTTGGATCTCCTCATGAATATAACATCCCTGGTATACAAATATGGGTTGCCAAATACTACACAACACACATCTAGGGGAACGACATCCATAGTAACTTCCTCAATAATTTTTTTGTCAATACCAAAAGTGATCTTACACTATTTAGTAACCTTGATATCTACACCTTTCTTTACCCAACCCAAAGAATATGGACTTGGGTGATTGTAAGTCTCCAAATTTATCTTGTCTACTAACTCTTTACTAATAAAATTAGCTTGAAAAAATGTATTGAAAAAAGCATCCACCTTAGTTTTCTTCACTTATGACAAATTTTTGAGAAACTCTACAGCCAAAAAGGGGAGTGCTCTTCTCCCATCCATGTGATGTCATCATACATCTTTAGCATTTATCAACTCCCACACAGAAGGGGTTTCCCAATGACGTAACACACATGTTTCCTTAATTAGTTGCAAGCATCATATTTTAATTGCTTAAGTGTTTAGGCTTACAAGTCTACTCGGGATGCCACATAACACAAAACCAATTGGTAGTCCTAAGCACTTACAGGAATAGGGTGATAAGAGGGAAGGAGATAAAATCCATAGAAATTTCTAACTTCTGCATAAAATAATCACAAGTAAACCACGAGAAGAGAAAATAAAAAGCAATCCTTAGGGCCCCAAGCTCCATGTCCAACCTTAGGGGTTCCATCAAGCAGCTTAATAAGGGCCGAAACTCTAACAAAGTCCCTTCCCATCACCTCTAAGTACATACCTACCCTATTTCGAAGCTACACACAACAATACACATTTATGCACATTTCCAACATAAAACAAGGTATAAATCCTACTTGAAAACTCATGCAAGGAAGAATCTACCCTCTCTTTGTTGATGCTCTTTGCTTTCTGTAATATTTTTCTCTATAATTTTCTCCTTTATGCTGCAACTAGAATGAAAATATGGTCATGGGAAATCACTACAAAAGGGGATCAAGTTGCTACATTTTTGTTGACATTCTTAGAGGAACTAGTTTCGTCTCTAGGCTCGTAACTCCACTACTCCCAAGCAATATAAAGAGGCCAAAATATTGGTTACAAAGCTTCCTAAAAGATATTAATAATGCACCTACCAAGACATCTCTCTTGGGAAGGTGGACATTTAAGAAAATAGATGTTGTAGATTTGAAAATTTGGGTTCACAAGTAAACTTGATTTCCAAACATCTTGGAATTGGTTAAATCATAGGCGTACTCAACATAAGTCCATAAAAGTGAAAAGGAATGTTTTATTATGCTGAAAGGTGTTTCCCCTATGAGAAATACCCCCCACTCCTACCACCTGTACGTGGTGGATATGCCACTGCGGAGGTTGTTCACATGAGCTACCGATATTAATAGGCTAAACACCAAGGGGATTGTGCATAATTGGCTGACTAAATCGAAATGTGAAGGTTGTGATCGTAGGCTTAGTACTTGTTGCAATTGACTCACGATGCCTATGTAACCATACATAGGGTCATGCACTCTCACTCTTACTTCATATACAATGTTGCCTACAACATTTTCTGTACTCTCCACTGAAATATCCTCTGATGTCAAAAACATCCTCAAAATATATTGAGATTCATGGCATGAATAACTTTGTCTTGTTTGCTGATAAAATCCAGTAATATTTTTTTTGGTCGACATTGGTCATACATTAATCCCAGTGGGTAGAGGCTACAACAGATTATAGAAGGGTTTAAAGACCTTATAGTCCTACCCAACATATGTGAGGATATAGATGGTAGCCATATCAAAATCCATAAGAAACCCAATAATGAATCCATATATAAGTGCATATATAATTTCTATTCCATTCTTTTCCAAGTAGTTTCCGATCATAGAAAAATTTTCTGGGATGTTTATGTTAGGGCTCTGGGGGCACTGATGATTCAACATAGAGAGTTCTCTTTTCAATAAGCTCAATTCAAGGAATTTCTTATTGGACGTTGTGGTTACAATTAGGGTGAATCATATTTGGTTGTATCTTGTAGGGGATTGGTGTTTTCATTTTCTTTCATTTCTACTGACCCCATTTTCTCCAAATGCATCAGGGGGCCTTTTCTAGAATGTTTTTGATGTATCCCTGATGAGGGGAAGGTCTACTATGGATAAGACAATAATATTGTTCAAGTGGTGATGGAAAACTCTACAAGATTTGAATGTGGATCTGAATCATGGACCTCAGCCTGGTTTTGCATGTTGTGTGCTCCATAATATGTGTCAGATGGTTGGAGATCCAAAGCTACCCATGTGGAGGGATCCTAGGGAATCTGCACCTATTGTTAGGTCACTTGATAATGAGAAGTCTTTTCATTATTTAAGAGAGAGTTTGAGACATGCTTTGCTAGAAGATATTCAAAACAGGCATCCAAGGTTTTCTACAAGATAATTCTTTTTTATTTTATGCTATTTTAATTCACTATAAATAATATTGTTGTTGGGTGACCATGTATATTGCTCAAGAAATATATTTTTAACCTCCTTGTCCATTTTTGAGGAATAGTTTGTTTTCAACAGATTTGAAAAGATGCCCCCGTCCCTATCCCATTACCCCCACATCTATAGGTAACCATGACAGACATATGCAGGACTTTAAGCTAGCCCTTATTTGAGCTTGGGCATTTTCCATAGCGATGTCCCACCATAACCCCTAGACCACGACCTGATTGGAGACCTATAACCATCTTATTGCTATAATAGGCCATATTGTTTATGCACTCTTTTTGTTTCATTCCCTACCTTGGAAGATAATATCGACTGAAGCTTCATTGATGTGTGATTTGTCATCACCAAGTGTCATGGGTCAATTCTATGTTAGAAGTATTGGAATTAACAATACTTTGTTCTGTAGAGCATTGAGTAATCAATAAAAAGTCAAGCATTGGTTTGGTTTGATTAGGGTTTACAAGCTTGACAAAGATCATGACTTATATGTCTCTAAAACTTTCTAGACAAGCTCAGTATGGTTTAAATTCCAAGGATCATATGGTTTGTGAAAGATGAAATAAATAAATCTCTTATGAGGTCTTATGTAAGAATTTCTACTTTAGAATTGAGTTTTATACTGCCTTATAGTTTCCATTTACATGTGTTGCCCCTTGATGCATATGTCTCAATTCGTGCGGTACATTTTTCTTCAGTTCTTTTGTTGAGGAGTTCCTTCTTCAAGTCTGTAATTGCATAAGGTGGCATGAGGTTTGTTTCAGATAAATTCATCTTTTTGAGGATTGCATTTGACAACACTCTTCCATGTTCATAGGACCAAACTGTATGTATTTATTTTTTACCTTGCCATCACATAAATGAAAGATGTTGTATAATATACTAAAAGGATGTATCCTCAAGCTATCTTCGCATTTATTTCTGTATAGGTTTGATTTTCCTTTTTATTTAAATTAAAGACTCTTCTTATTATGAAGTATTTATTTTCTAAGTGTGATATTTTTTCTGACAACAGTGTTCTCTTACAAAAATTGTGAAGTGATTGGTTCCTTTTAAGTTCCAATTATCATTCATAGTTCGTTTGTTTCCCGTTGGTTGCTTCTTCATCAGCTTTTTTATTCTCCTTGGATCCTTGATTTCTATGTGCTCCAAAGGATTAATATCTCTATTGACCTTTTGTGGATAATATGTTCTCAACTTGTAACTATTTTTCTAGTTGAGACAACATAATCTTGTTCAATATGAAATATGTTCCTCATGGATATTTAAGATATTTCACCTTCTCTTGTTTTTCTGTTCGCCTCTTTATTTTGTATTATATAATGACAATTCAATAAGGCCCTCTTGTATAACTTATTTGGTTTAGGTCCATGCTTGTGTCAATATAACGTGTACAATTTGTCCCTTTTTTAAAAATTAACTAAACCAGATTCCTTGTCTTGGTATCCTCTTATTTTCTTGATATTATCTCAACTTCATTTTAGGTGTTCTTTGCTTGTAATTCTGTCACTTCTGTGGGGGAGGTAATATGACTCGGAGACTGAATGATTTGCATGAATTTCAGTTCTCTGTCGTCCTAGGATACGATAATGTTTTAGGTTATCAAATTTCCTTACCAATCTATTAGCAGATATCTTTGTTTTCTATGGTTTATGGCAGTCATAGAAGTTTGAGTCTTGAGACTTCCAGTTTTCCAAAGTTTGGGCTTCTCTTTGGGGAAATCTTGTAGATATTCTATATTGCTCCTTTCTAATTTCCTTATATTTTTGGTGTGGCTATTTTGAGAGACATCATTATGTAGTCCTTTCATTTTACATGTATTACACATTTTGTCTTCTGAATTCTGATTGTGATGAGAATCATTTGATTTACTTCATATTTTTTCCATTACTTTGCATTCTTTCCTTTGTGAATGGATTCTCTAATGAAATTACTCATATGTCCTGTATGGCCACATTGATTAGACATTAGTACTTTACATGTCAACATTGGTATCAAATGATTGCAATCTAGTAATTTGATATTATACTGAGCATGCTTGTACTATCATAATATGATCCTTGAGGTCTGTGTTTTTATCAAGCTCTACAGTTTTTTAATGTAATACATATTGACATTCCATTATAATTGTTAATGTTCTCTGTTTTGCTGTTGAATTTTGGAGGGAAATCTTCTTATTTATATGCATTTGGAAAGGCTTAAAATCACCTTTGTTAACATTACCATTAGTCTTGCAGTCAAGCATGAAGTTATTGAAATTTTTCTAACAAACCTCTGTGATGAATTTGAAGAGAGATATACGGTAATTGTCTTGATTCAATCTTTGGTTTGATAAACACTTGTTTTCATGGTCTATTTCATAGTATTATCTATTAACATTTTTTAAGCCCAATTAAAAAAAGAGATGAAGCTATGTTGTTGGGTCTAGTGGAATGGCAGGAGAGGGCTTCATACTATAGATATGTCACAGGTTTTAGCTAGTAGGCCTGGTCCCTAGTGATTACATAGTCAACAAATCTCTATGGTTTGCAGTGTTGAATCGGGGTCAACCCTCCCAAGCATTTGGCATAAATTTGATGTTTCAACTAAAAAAATCAAGAGTTGAAGCTATTACATGGAAAGTGGTCCCAATATTCCAATGATATGTAGCTTAGGCCTAAAAGTGAAAAATGCAAGGGTTTTTGCTTCCTTTGAAAATGACAAATGCAACATTTATTTCATTTTTGTTGACAAATTACTTGTGTACCTTGCACACCTGTTTTTTGTCTCTCGCAAGGGGAGCAAGGAGAAATTTCGGACCTTGGTAGCTTATTATATATCTCTATAAGTGGATTAGAGTTCAAGGACATGATGATCATTAATTTTTTACCTATGCGTAGTTAGCTCTGGAATTTTCTGATGTTAAGCTATGATGCTCTTTATGTTAATCTATTTTGGTTGGGAGATCAATTTCAAAGGGAGAAAGATATTTGATTTTCTACTATTTGGTTTTCTATGTCTTAATATACCATGACTACTAAGCTCAAGGCTTGTATGTTTCTCCATTGATAAGTTTCCTTTTAGCTAGAATTATTTTAGTCGAGAAATATTTAAGACTTTCTAGTGTTTGTTCCTTTCTTTCATTGTTAACATGTATATTTTGTTTAGGTCTACTGTGTTCCCCATGGTTTGGAATTCAAGTGGGAGCAGGCCAAAGGGAATATTATCCATAGAATGCAAAAAAAATTCTTGGGGTATTCATATATGCTAAAACTTGATTTCTCCTTTTGTCAACATTAATCACCTTGCTATGAGAGTGGAAAGGCCTAGAGTCTAGCTAAAATCTGTTCATGTCATCTAAACATCGATTCATGTTTATTCCTTTTAGAATTCATGCAAATATAGATTCCAGGGAGCCAGGAATTGTTTTTGACTTATTGCAACATTGGTGCCTTCTCCATGTATGCAATCAATTGTGGCAGCTAATGAATTTTAGGGCTTTACAAATTGATGAAACCAATTACAGATGGGATTTGCATGGCCATAAAATTTCCCTCTCAAGTTCCACTAAGGTTTATTATAATTGTTTCTTATTTAATTACTTGTTATTTTTCTTCATGAACTTTAACCCCCTTTTATACTTTTATATTCTTCAGTAATGATATGGCTACGATCTGATTTTGTTTTCTGATAAAATCCAGTAAGATTTTTCTCTCTCGATAAATAGCATTATGTTGTGCTTATAGCACTTACTGAAAAGGATAATTAGATTTTAACTGTCAGCTGCTCAATATTATAAAACATTTTAATGCTTACAACCCTATTCAATTCTATCTCTAGATTCCCCTCTGTCATAGTTCTTCGCATTTCATCTCCATTTTTTTTGAGTATTATTCAAAAAGGCCACATGGTCATCTATTTCAGGGGAAAGAAAGTGAAGAATCACACCTAAGTTCTCTCAAAAACATATCCTCCGCTTCCTCCATCCCTTGCAACAATACATTATAGCCCTCAACACTTTAATTCCCAAACATTGTTCCAGCAAGGACATATCCCTTCCACCTTTCCCTTCTTCACTAATTTTTTTTTGCATACTCCATGGCTTATAACTACCACTCATGTTTTTTATGGAATTCGATTTTTCCTTTCTCTATAATTTTTTTCTCCTGCCTCGTTTCCTTCAACAATATCTCCACACTGTACAAATGTTTCCCTTTTTATCTTGAGGAATTCCTCATGATTCTTGAGATCACATGCCATCCTTTTTAGTACTCTTTTTTTTATGTCAACTAAACTTTCCACATTTTTGATTATTTATCTGCACTCACATTTCTAGAGCTTCATTATAATCTACTATCTTCACTAGTTTCCCCTTTAAAAGCTTAATGCATACAACACCACCACCCACCAATCAAAATTTTTAGTACTATTATGTTTTAACATACTTCACATTACCAACAAATCTTATACCTAACTCTACACAACTTCACTTCTTACTTTACTTCTCTCCTCCAAAATTCATTCATCTTCTTCTTCTCTTTTGGCGTTCACATTGCATTGCTCAAGCGCGATTTGTAGTCAAACTATTATGTGGTTCAAAAATATATAGGTTGGGGACACATGTCTAAACTAGGTACATGGCTCTTACATCATGTCTAGGATATGAGTGGGTCATTAGGTCGATGAAAAACCCATTGTCCCCTTTCTACCTTCGATCAACCTATCATGTGCACACTCATTACACCTATTAAAATGTTCACACAAGATGATAATATAGTTACAATGATAAAAATCAATACTCTTATGATGTGGCCACATAATTATGTGAATCTTGTCAAAGCCACGTAACCCAAAATAGACATATCACATTAGTGTCCTTAACCACAATATCAAATGAAAATTCATTTCATAGTTGTTAGTACATATGGTTAGAATAAAGCTAGTATCTAAGCACATATAAAACATGAGAGCCCAGCCATATTGTTAGTACAATAACATAATAACATGTGAATCAATATTATAAGTTTACAAGACATGTTATAATAAAAAATACACAAAACATGGCCCATAAATAATTCATACATATCGAGATAATAAAATTGATCATATCATAACAATTATATCCAAAATTCAATGAAATATTTTAATACCAGTACACAATTAATCATACACATCAAAATGGGAAGTACAACCCATCATGCAGTAATAACAATGACTAGAATGAAATGGAACTAGGAAATGACATCACATACCCTGCCCCTTAAATAAAATTCCTCCTAGAATTTGTCAGAAGAGATGAGGATATTGGGCTTGAAAAAATGTATTATCCTCCCAAGTAGCTACACAATCATCAAAATTATCTTTAGGTATCATCTCACGGAGGGCCAAATCTAATGTTCCTAAATAATGATGAGATCTAAAGTAACTTATCCATCCTCCACCACCTATAAGGAAGGAAAATAAAAAGCACGAGATATATTAGGCACAAATTATCTTAGAATTAAAACATGAAAAACATTGTAGATGCATGACAGATTGGGTTACTTAGCTAGTCATTAGGCTATTGACCCAACCTTCTCCAAAATCTCTAAGTGTCATAAAAAATGTGGTATATGCTTCAAGCCTCTTCTATAACGCACAACACTCTTGATTAGATACATACACAAGAAATAACCACTTACCATCAACATACTTTATGGAAATCCTTCTCCTCATAAAGGTGCTAACAAATATGACCTATATGTCACTCCATATCCTAAAGTAATGTAGGACCGATAGACACATGGTCCTAAGGGAGGTAAAAAATAATAGGAGTCTTACATTGCCTACCACACATGACCTTAAAAAGTGACATGCTGATGAAAATGTGATAACTATTGTAATAGAAAATTCTATCCCAACAAGATTTCTTTCCATTCATACATGGTAGGATGTGCTCCAAAAACTAGTTTACTAGATATGATATTTCCAAAGTAACTAAAAGTCTTGAACAACCTTGACATTATACGCAACCATGTCTTAGCCTCTACCTCATAAACCAAACCAATAAAAGTAGTGGGTTACATGTCCTTGACCATAATCACCTCTGGGTGACCTTGATCCGTGATAATCATCCCATAGAGACCCTCAGTTTTGAATATATACATTAACCCTATATTGAATGTGTTTGGCTTGAGAGTGGCTATGTGAATCATCTTGATGGTGTGAGGGACTTGAATTTCTTGAGATGATCATGGAACATGATGAATAGCTCCATGTACTGGTGGGGAAATATGATCCTAAATCACTCTAAAGGGTTGTTGGAGTAACTATAAGATTTGCAGTCCCAAGGTTGGATGGACCTCCTACAAGTTTGAATATAGAGCTATTGATAGAGAATCTAACTATCCTTGTTATATATCAAGACCCATCCCTATTGAAATTGTCTCATCTCGTATGATCTTAACTACTAACAAATGTGGGGATATGCACCCTTGATGCCTAAAGAAAGACTTCCTAGTCCTAAGTGTCATCTTGATAAAAATGAGAATTGATTAGCACATAAGTTAACCAAAATGAAAAAACATACATCTCATAGCTCTCCGTGTCACAACCAAACTCTATCAAGTGTAGTTCCCATCAAACACACATGACCCAAAATGAACTAAAGATAAGGTGATTATTTTTTAGAGTGTATAATTATGTGTTTTTCTCACAACATATTATGGGCATCGCATACGAATTGCCATGGGAGGCCACTGACAAGAAAATTGATGTCATAGGAAAGAGAGTAAGTGACACAAAATGACAATCAACAAAGTACACATAATGCCCATTAGAGGCAAAGATGCAACAAAATTTCCAAGATTAAATGTTGTACAAAGGAACTATGACTCTACCCCAACAACTGTGGGTCCTAGAAGGAAAATATTGCTCTCGACCATATTATAGATTTCATAATTTAACTTGAATTAAAATACACATGTTAAAGTTCTATTTTCATGTACACCTAGTACTTTAAATCATTTTAATATAAGTGTTAAAGTGTTCCACTGCTCTAGTTTGTCTAAATAAGGAAGATCAAACATAATGACAATTAAACCTATGTTTTAAAATAAAATAAAAAGATTAAATTTATAATATTGTATGAACTTTGCACTTTGAATAAATCCTCAATTTAAAAATAGTATAGTTCATTATATAGATAAATAAAAGTAGTAAGTTTAATAAAGGGTACACATATCCTATGTGAAAATTGTCGCTTAATGGATTAATTAATTTAAAAGGATCAAGATGGAGGATTAAATCTCATCCATTGGATCAAAATGACATTGACCCTCCAATTAATGATTTCGTAAGTCCATCACTCTGAACCCTAAGCTAATCTAAAAGGGCCTATACATCCTCTAGTTTTTTCCCTTTTAACATGCAATTTGTCTTTTCATTTCTATGGTGTAATTTTGGCGAGAGGAATGATGGAGGTTTTTCCATGCTCTTGTTCTTTCCTTTTCCTTTCTTTTGTAACATGTTTTCTTTTCCATGGAAACCATATTTATTTCTTAGCAACGTAGGATATGGTTGATTACTTCCCCCCGCCTTTATAGTGTATCTTCATCCATTTGCATGTCATGACATTATAACTAGGGTGTATATTCAATGTATAAACCCATTTGCAAGCTCAAATCCCCACATTTAGATTAGAGAATGAGATATATGTACATACACATATATGTGCGCGCACATGTGTGTGTGTTCAAGCACATATATAAAAAAGATTCATTGAATAAATAGCAATATGCAAGTTGTATACTCACATACATATGCATTTGATTGGGTAGAGCTGAATCCGACCGAGGTAGAAGGTGACATATAATAAAAAAGTGACAAACATGTATAGCACGTGGCGGTTGGGAAGTGACATGTTATCCACAAATAGTATATATTTTTGCAACATATACAAAAATTGATATATAATTTAAAATTATTTTCCCACAACTAAAATGCTCTGCAACTAAAACTTTATCTACAACTCTGCAACTAGAAAGGGGAGTTCTCTCCTCCTAGATTTATGATGTCATCAAACATTTATGACCCTCATTAAGCCCCAAGTCTAAGAGGTTTCCCAATGACCCTAAACACAAGTTTACCCATTAATTAGTTGTAGGCAATAAAATTTAATGACTTTAAGAGTCTAGGTTAACAAAATTGCACAAAATGAAACACAACACAAATCCAGCTAGTAGACCTAAGTACTTGGGGAATAGGGTGAGAAGAGGGAAGGAGATATAATCTATAAGAATTTAAATTCTGAATAAAATAATCATAAGTAAATGACAAGAAGAGGAACCAAAAAGTAATCAATAAGGCCAGAAAATCCATTGCCAACTTTAGGGAAGCCAAAAAACAACCTAATCAGGGATCAATATCCAATTAAACCCATTCCCATCACCCCCAAGTAGATAATGAAAGAATAAAATAAGTGGAATAGTAATAATTCTTCTTGATTGAGTTCAAACATAAACTCTTACAAATATATAGGAATATGTTGTCCTTAAATCAAGGAATCCTATTCTCTCTCCACAAACAACTTGAACTAATCTTAGGTGGATTGTTTTAACCACCCAAATAATATTGTTATCACAATATTATATTCAACAACTTAACAATCTAAAAAAATATATGCACTAATTGTAGACACCAAATTTGGGTCATACTCCCCTAAACCCCTTTTCATTAATTAATGTAACACATTTACCTAGCCATGACCCCTTACCCCACATTAATATTAATTTAATCACTTACAATTGAATCAATATTAATCCTCACGTTATTAATTAATTTAATTATCTTAATTACGTTAATTTAATCCTCACACATTCACCTCATCAAGACAGCTCACCCTGGACCCATTCTAGGGGAATTTAACTCATAGTGACTAAGTCATCACTCTCAGCATTGAGTCATCACTCCCAATGCTGAGTCACCACTTGACCTAACTAACTAAGACTTCTTCCTAAACCTAACTGGACTTCTTCTATGATCTTGTTACCTTTTCTAATGAGAAATCCACTCTCCTAAGCGGATTCAACTTGGAAAACACACCAAATATGGGAAGATCTTCCTATTTTTGGTAAAAAGGACTATTTCACCCTAATTGACGCCAATTTATCCTCGGTCGATGCCAGTTAACTAACCACCATTGGTTCCTTTATATATAATTCTATAACTCTTTACACGGGTTGGTCATCTAGTTATTGGAGCCTTATTGCATTCAAGCTCTCCTACATCCAGACGACGAACACTCACAACCACAATGTAAGAAAATCAAGTGGTTCTCCTTCCAGAGCATTGGAATACTCATGGGAGCACATAGGTTGCACTGTCGTGGCACTGGACTTAGTTAGCTCTTCTCCGATACACCACCAATCATATCCATTGACAGGATCTGTAAAACACTAAGTGAGTATTGTGATTTCATCATCTGTACTTATTCTGTTGTAGATATCTTGCTTCTTTCAATATTTCATTTATTCTTTTACCCGTGTATCACCTTCTTTCCTCCAACCTACTATTTAACCATCCTCAGCCCTGTTGCCTTTCTTGACCTCCTTATTAGTATTCCTAAGTCTTCTCACCCATATTACGACCCAAACCACACTACCCTCACTCTCTTTGTAATCATAGAGAGCCTAAAAACCTATAGTTTATCACCCATTTCCACTACTGACGTCAGTCCCCTGACCAAAATCCGTTTCATCCCCATATTGGAATCGGTCACCCAAACGATAATGATCTCTGTGTTATTTTATATTCTCATATTATCAAGTCTTTTGTTTATCCAAAACAAACCCAAAACTCAACCAATCAGCCCCAGATCCTTACCAGACCTTTGACAGACCTGCTTGACCTGAAAAAACCTTGGTTCTAATTAGATTTAGCGTTGCATTTCATATTTAGCATTGAATCTAGTGTATTGTGTGTATGATAATCCTAAATCATTACATCACAATAATACCTATTTATTTTAGTTTCTTATTCACATTAAATTGTTATTAAACAGTGGGTTGACAACCTCTCTAGGAAGCACCACACTTTCTGGATCTAGCATATTGTAGGAAGTCCATTGTCATATGTTATTTAATACTCTTTTGTGCTCTTGATTTACATATATAGGTAGTCCTTCCTAGATAAAAAGGAGTTCTCTATGATCAACTTGGAAAACGCCAACAATGTGTCTATTCTACCTTCCACCTTGGCTTCACAAGTTTTCCTCCTTAACCATTTACCTTCTATCTATTTCATCCTAGAAAGCATAAACTTAATGGTGAAAATTTTTGGCACACCCAGTGGGACCCCATTTGGGTTATTTTGCATTGTTCATTCTTAGGGAATCATTGTATGTCTATTTCCCTTTGAAAGAGTTCACGTTAAAATTTCTCCCTTGGAACATTCTTCCTCTTCTACTCTTCTCCATGAAACTCGTATTTTGGACTAAAAATAACGCTTCTTTTTATTCTGTATTGCATTATTGAAAGACATACTCTTTCCTATTCATCATCACTCTCATCGAATTTCATTGTGGATTTGGTTTTAAAATATTTGCATCTCATTTCTGCCAATTGTATTTTAGCTCATTTAAATTTTGGGCAACCTATATGCTAGAAGTCATGACTAGCTGATGGTTAAAAAATTTAATCGCACTTCACTTTTTGCACACACTTCCAAACCTAATCACTGAAATAAACAACTCACTGTTTAAACATCTTCTCTCTCAGTATTTACCGTTAACGAATAATAATCATATTAGTGGCAGAGCTAGCTGGTGTTCTGGCTAGTCATCATACCAGAGTAGGGCCTCACTTACTGTGAAGTATCTTGGGGACCTCAAGCCAAAATTTACCTAAAACCAACAATATTTGTCAGTTTTCGTAGGGAACCTTTGTTAACCAAAAATTCTATTCTATTCACAAGTCAGTCCTAAATGGCATAAACCACAACATAAAATCTATAACATAGAATTCCATGTTTGTTAGCTTTTGCTTGATTTGTGTTTTAAGGTGTGAGTTCATTTTTCTCCATATTTCTCTCCCTACACACTTCACAATCATAGTTGGTGTATTTCGACTGTTTCTGAGTGTGTTAGGATCTATCATTACCAAAACTCACTTTTTCCATCTCTTCACAAATTTCACAGTAACCGGTATCGATCCAGCAACCAACATTGATTACATTATCATACCATCGTCAGTTGACTGAACATTTTCAGTTTTGTGCTTTTGTAGTCATTTATGCCAAAATAGCATTCAATCTACATTTTTGTTCTTTATGTGACTTGTTCTGTCACCTTATCATATTTTTTGTGTTCTGTTATCACCTGCAGAGTTCAGATCCATCTCATTCATACCTTTTCATCTCCATATTTTAATTTTTTATTCATTCACATTAGCCGATATCAGTCCAACAACTGACATCAGTTAATTCATCATACCAACATTGGTTTACTAACCATTGTTGGTTCCTTTCTATTTTGTTCACCTAACTAAAACAATGTTCAAATCACTTCCATCACTTGTTGTGACTTCCTCTATCACTCCACTACATTTTTGGGTCTTTGATATCACTTTATGAACCCAGTTTCACATGATATTCACCATTTATCACCAATTTTTCAAATCTTTCAATTTTCCACAGTAACCGACATCAGTTTCCATCCTGTACTGGAATTAGTGACCTAATCGACATCGGTCTCTGTATTTTGATTTTTTGATCAAAACAATGACCAATTTCCACTTTCCAGATCCATTTTGTTCCATTTTTCTACGTTTCTATATCATCAACAAAAATTAGATTACCAGTTCTACTATCAGTCACATGGTTTTGACTCATAAACAAGCCAATGCTCTCGTATTTCACGCTAGCTACCAACCGCTCTCACCTAACCCATCACCACCTTCCATCTCATCACCTATGGACCCTAACTAGTCTCTTACCATATATACCGGTGATGAGGAGTTTGCAAAGCTCCTTGATCATAATCCTACCACCTTGCAACATTATATTTCTCACTCATCCACCCGTGACCTATCAGGATAACTTATATATGGCATGTATGTATAAATTTCCCCTACTCTTCCATCCACTTCCACATCAACTACTACTAACATACCTTTAGCCATGTCTACCATGACATATGTAGTTTCTCATCCTGACCCCACATCATCGATATCTTCCACACCTATGACATCTATCGTGCCTTCGACGTTTTTCACCCCTACAACATCCACCATGCCCTCATCTAATGCCCTTAGTGTAGGTGTACCTACATCATCCACTATGCATATACCTTTTGCTTCAAAGCCACCCTTGGTATTGGTAACCCAAAATCCTTTTCAAAACCTAGTCCTTTCTATCCCGCAGTCACTTCCCCCAATCGCCATGAGAGTATTTACATCCACCCCACCTATCTACATCTATCATCAACAACCACCTATTTCATCTACCAATTATTCAGGGTATTTTCTCTCAACATCCATTTCGTCATATATTCCCTCATCACAGTTTAGGTACTCAAAACCACCACATACTGGAGTGTCTCCCACATCATACCCATATTATCTCCCCCCTTTATACCACAGGGGGTGCTCCATCATCACAACCTACAAATGATCTTATAAAAATGATGATGGAAAATATGCATACATTAGAAGCATCTTTCTCTGGCTCGTGTAACTCTCTGACATACGAAGAGATTTGCAACGAGCCTATTCACTTTTCTGTTCCGATTCGTCCATACCCTATGCATTGGGAAATTCCAAATTTTAATCGATTAAATAATAAAGAAGTCCCACAAAAAAATTTAAGGTCTTTTAAACATGTTTGTTATCTCATCGCTCATGATGATGCTTTGCTCCTACGAACATTCCCAATGTCCTTGATGGGACCCACTTTAGATTGGTATAGTTCTCAACCAAGGCACTCCATCTTTTCATTTAATTAGGAAGCTCATGCTCTTCTAGACAAATTTTATATCAACATCATCAAGGAGGTCACAATGACCGACTTGTACGTGATACACAAGTATGAGGATGAGTTAATAGAGTTGTTCACCCGAGATTATGTTAGAAACATCTCACTGAACCTCCAAGTCCAAAATTTCTATACATTTGAAGGCATTCACAATGGTCCAGAAACTTGAAATTTGCATTATTGAGGAGAAGAAGTTGCAATTGTGTAATAAAAATGATCCTTTCAAAACCAATGATTCTTCTTCTTTTTCCAAACCACAAAATAATTATTCTAAAGAAAAAGGATCTACCAACACAATGGTTTTAAAAGCCATCCCTTCTCATCCATCCAACCAATCAAAACCTTCCTATAATATTTCTCTTATTCAAACTTACCAGTTCAAGTGGGAACAACGAAAATATACTCCCATTGGAGAACCTATTATTTTGTTTTGGAAAAACTTCTAAAAGATGGAGCAATCACTCTTACACCCATCAAAACACATAGTGGTTTAATCCTCCCTGTCTTGTACCTGCATGGTACAAGGAGAACGATTATTGCAATTATCACCGTGTTAGAGGTCATAGTGATGGTAATTGTAAAACTTTCAAAAACATCATCCAAGAATTGTTAGATAATGGAGATCTCGTCTTGGATAATACCAATGCATTGGATAAACAAAACATCCACATCTTCAAGAAATCGTTTCCAAATCACACCCATAATCCAGACTAGCCGATGAAACCTCAACTAATGATACCAATGTTCGAGAGGTCCATGCCATTTTTGATATCATATCAGCTCCTTTTACTCAGTTTCCTCCCCTCCCATCTATTGAGGAAATTCTTGTGCGATCTCTTCCACGCACGGAGGCACCTGTTTCATCCGATTCCCTACCCATGGAGGATTCCACCTTACCTTATTCTTTACCTGCAAAGGAGTCAGCCTCATCTTTAGATTCATCTATCCCACTCATCTTTCCACCTATCGAACAACCCACATCACCCATTCTTCTCCCTATGAAAGAGCCCAATGTACTCTCTTCTTTACCAAAGGAAGAGCCTATACAATCAACTTTACCTCCTCCTCTTCCCATAGAGGACCCACTAGTGGCATCTCTTCATGTTGGCAATAGTTCCCCATTGGATTTTAAAGACCCTATTGATTTACTATCATCTCTTTTACCCACAGAGTCTGAAGCCAACCATTTCCTTGTTTCACAAACATTCTTTATAGGGATTACTTATTACCAAATCAACATCACCCCCTTCACTTTTGTTTCATTCTCACGCTTGGCCGATCGCTTGGATTATGTTGACAATTCCATACTGTGGGGACGCCTTTGACTTCCTATCCTAACTCAAATGCAAATGTTGTCTGCTGAAACTCACACAATCTATCCAAAGGTGTTTAAGACAACCAACCCCACCACACCAATAGTAGTCCCCCCTTCTTCATCACCCTCACCCACACCTAAACCGTTACCATCAACCAAATGTTTTCCTATGCCTAAAACCCTACCTACACCAATACCTTCCTCAGCGTCCAGACCAAGTACCGCATTGGGAGTCATGCCAACATCAAGCCTAATCCATCATCCTATTAAACTGGATTTAGTCATGTCCTTGTAATTCAACGCAAATACTATTCCCCCTCCTAAGAGGAAGACCCAACCTCTTAGGTTGTATACACCACCTTCACCCACTACCCCTATGTCACCTTCACCACTTCCTTCTATCCTAGGTCCACACCCATCAACCTTGGTCAAGCAGCCTCCTACCCAAGGAAAGCAAAAAACAAATTAGCCCACTTCCTTGTCACGATCATTTGTTCCACCCAAAGTACCTAAAAAACCTACGCCTTCACCATTACCTACATCCTTTCTACCTCACATACCTACACCACTTCATGTACCCTCATCATTACCCATGTTGTTTATTGGTACCCAAATTGATTCTCGCTTGGAAGCTGAGAAACATCACGAATTTAACAAGATACTTAGAGACAGACAAATCATGGTGTAAGTCATTTTATACCTGAGGAGGGGATTCAACTGACTCTTTGTAACTCAAGTGTTGGAGTAATGGATAACACTGTATTAAGGGTTTGATCTACCCTCACTACTTTAGGTTGTGCCTTCAACCAGGGTGAGAGGACCCGTTCTATAACCCGTGTTGGTGAAGGATATCAAGAGATCCTTCTTTGCACAATTTTTGGGAAAACCTTGAGAAAATATGATCAATACAACACAATCTAACTCTCACGAGTTGTCACACTAGAGAGTGGAGATGTTTTCTGGACAAGGTTCAGGTTACTAAAGACAATAATTGAAACCTGATTATTTCTGCATATTTTGGTAGTGGAACTTGTTAAATCTATGTGGATACAAAATACAAACAAGGGTAGTTCATGTAGGATTCATCATTTGAGAATTTTTTGGTGGGAAGTTAAGCAAGATAAAGTTTATTATACCAAATCTTTGAGAACCTTTACAAATATTGGAAAATTCATAGAACAAAATGCTTCAAAATAGGAAAAATATTCCTTCAACTAGAAGATGTGTATCAATGGAAGCCCAGAGATGCATGATTTCATACATTATTCAAGAATTAAAAACAAAGGATCCTACTAAATACTCAATTAAACGTTAGGAATTCCTAATTCGTCACACCTAAGATACACTCATAGACTAACAAACAATCTTTGTCAACATAGTGAAAGTAAAGTTATTTTAAATTGTTTATTTCATTACAAGATGAAATCTCTTCTCACAATGAAATTGAAAATGCCACAATACTATCACAGGGATAAGATCTTGTGTGACTCGGAGGGATTTTAACATAATATTTCAACAAGAACAAGAAAAACTATTTAAAAACATTCTAAAATAAAAGCAAACACAATAATGCTCATGATCAACACAAATTAATTCAAGGTTCATTTAAATTCATCAGCTGGGGAAAGTTTCTTAAATAGTCTCAGAGCTTGTAAATGACTGTACACTTGGAACCATCTTGACATGATTAAATCTAAAAGCACTGGAAATAAATAAGTTTCTCTAACAGTCTCTCAGGAAAATGATTTTTTCCCAAAATTTCTTAGAAAAGTTAACTCTCGACCCTTTGGCATAACTCACTCATGCCTTTTATATCACTTATTTCACATCAAAGCTTTCCCCCCCAAAACAAGAATATTCTGATGAATAATTTACTTGTTAAAAATTTGTTCTATAAAGTGATATTTCAAAATTTTACATCAAAAGGCTGCCAAGTGTATAAAAGATATGTCTTTTCAGTTATTTCCACCTGTTGCTTTAGCTAAGGCATCTAGTCTTTGTTTTTGGCAGCATGTTCTTCATCTCTTGTGCCTGCAGCTTCTTTCTCTTCATTCCCTTCCTCTACATCAAGATCCTCTGGTAGTCTAGCCATAAAAGCATCGTATCTCTTGAATAATCATTCACTTCATCTTCATCAGAGACCATGTGATACTGGAGAATCAATGTTTATCTAGATATTGAATCCAAACACTGAGCCATTTTTTGCTTATACTCCAATGGCCTAGCTTTCAATTCGTCAATCCTATTATCGATCCTTATCATATTTTCAATTGATTCATATGAAAATTCATCTGTACAGATATTACTTTCAAAGTAATTGAGCAAGAAATCTAGTTTTAAGTCCCCATAGATTTGTTTAGATTTATCCACTACCATGTCTTCTAATCTTTGATCAATGACATCAAGTAGATCATCGATCCAGTCCCTTTTGGCCTCAAGATTTTTCTTGACTTCATTTAAAGTATCCAATATGATCTTTTTCAATTCTTCAAAAGAATATTGGCTCCCTTTGTACTCTATTGGTATAATGCCTTCTTGCTCAACCAATTCCTCACTAATCCTGGTTATACGGTCAAGCTTGGGGAGGGTTCCTTCTAGGTAAAAGATCTCATTGTCACAATCTTCAATTACTCCATCAATTTCATTTAAGTGACTGCTGAGATCCTCATATCTTGTCTTTTCTTTAGTAATAACTTCCCTCCCCTTTTTGGTCAATTTCTCAACCCAAGTATCCACCACTTGGACCTTTTTAACAACACTATTTAATTTGTCCATACCTTCAAGTGTGTTCACATAAGCACTTGCTGGCTCATGATTGGTTTGTCCTGTCAGCTGTTGTAAACTGAACTTAAGGCCCTAACTTATTCCTTAAGTTGCTTCCTTGTTGTTCCATCTTCATCTACCTTTTGCAGAAGACCACTCACAGCCTCTGACACTTCCTGCTTTAGTTGTTCCCTTGAAGGCTTAGCCAAGGGAATGACCTGGATACTATAGTCATTATCGGTTACATCTCTTCTGGTCTTCCCTTCAAGAGGAGTTGATATTTACAAAGTTATTACCCTAGATGAATAAGTGAGAGTTCTTGTGATAGTTCTGGATTTCTTTGGGGCTCTTACTGTCTTTGGAAAGGACAAAGAAGTAAGATCAACTGCCTACACAGGAAGGGTCATTTCTTCACTTGACATTAATTCACCCATCCAGACCTTTTTCAAACATGTCCAAACCTTTGTTTCTTGCAATCCATGTTGGATTTTATCAGGAGAAATTACAATTTGCTTAGACACTTCTTGCTCCTTTTGTACCGATAAATCTATCTCTTTTGGAGCATTTATCTCAACCTGTGCTGTTGATTCCTCTGGCACTTCAGACTGACCATTCTTAACTTGATCTGCATCTAATTTCAAAGGGATCTCTTTTTCTGTTTCTTCAGCTAAAATTATGGTGGCATGAATTTTCTCCTCGTTGCCCTTTTGCATTGAAGTTTGGGCAATGGGATCCTCTTGTCCCAAAACTGGATGAGTTGCTAAACTGATATCTTTTTTCCCTAATGATACCTCAAGAAATGTTATGGCAGGTTGTTCTACTGGAAATGAATCTACATTTCCCACTGAAAGTTGTGGTTATCTACCAATAAAAATTTCCTCATCATTAATCAAATCATGTGCCATTTTTAGTTTTTCTTCAAAAGACACCTTTCCTTCCTGATGAATGTCATCAATCTCAGCAACCTTAATAGGAATGGGCATGATATTTTCTATCATCAAATCAGTATCAACATTCTTTCCCACCAAATTTGTTTCCCAAGTTTTTAGTGCATGAAGATATTTTTCTAATTCCTTACTTTCTTCAATATTAACTACTGGTGTAAATAAGGGTTCCTCCATAGAAAAACTGAGTACATCTAACATAGACATTCCCTCACTAGCATCTACATCACTTACCTCAGTTTGTATATTTTCAAATGTACACATTGTTTCAACTGGAGGTGTATTGATAAGTAGAGCTTAAAAAAATTTCATACCTGGAGTAACAAATTGACTTTCCACCATATCAACTGAAATATTCCCCTAGGGAACTGAGCCCTGAGTGCATTTCACTTCTTTTTCCATGAAGAAAGAATGATGGACAAAAGGACTTATTTTCCCCATACCTGACAATGATGCATCTTGTAGCTTCTAGATGTTATCCGTTTTTTCCACCTTTGGGGGATCAATCACCCCATCTCTATGTTTGAATTTATTTGGTGTATGGGAAACTACCCTCACAAGTACTAGCCGATGGAAATTTCTGGGCTTCTTATGTGCCCTTTCAAACATCATCAACTCCGGTGGTGCCCTCTTTTCATATTTTGGCTACTTGAGTTGAATATGACCACTTGCAATAGTTGCACTCATTAACTTTTCTATATTATGTGGCTAAGGAACAACATTTGGAAAGACCACTGGTGATGCTAAACATTTTCCTTTTGCCTGAAGTGGCGCTGCATGAGTTATAGGGGCACTTTCCATGGAC
Organism: Taxus chinensis; assembly: GCA_019776745.2. Lineage (NCBI taxonomy): Eukaryota > Viridiplantae > Streptophyta > Pinopsida > Cupressales > Taxaceae > Taxus > Taxus chinensis. The sequence goes on from CM034153.1 coordinate 497,622,681, forward strand.
TTCAAAAGAATTTTTTCAGTTTTTTGCCTAAGTGTAGACATGGAAGTACCTGTCTCACTAGTGGCTATCGTCCATTCATCAATCAACCCATTAGTAGGCCTTCTAGAGGTAAATAAAGGATCTTTTCCTCCTAATGGATCAATCTTATCAGCACCCTCCGTCAGAGGTGGGAGATCATCATCTAAGTTCCCCATACTTCTTAAGGTATTCAGGATTCTTGTGCTTTGTATTGATAAATCGATGTTCATCTGAGTTAACCAATCAACCATTCTTCTCATAACATTAGATATCCTTATGTAGGGATTATCATATTCTTCTTCATCCCAATTTGGGGGAGCTATGGGTTGACCCTCTACCTTCTGATCAATGTAAAATTTACTCACTGTTTTCAAATCATCCATAACTCCTTGAATGACTGCAACCTTGAAGTCTACCACTTGTGATAAAGTCATTCTTGAAAAATCCCTCAATCTGACCTCCTCCTCATCTCTACAATTCATCTAGTAGTCCTTAAAGTGAGGCTCATGCTCAAAAGTGTTGGTAACATTGTTAAACACCCACCAAATGTCATAATTAGCCCTAGCCTTAAATGTGTCCATGGCTAAACTCTTCATTTCTTCCCTAATCAATCTAGATTTTATAATGGAAGGGAAAGAAAATCTTCCAATTCTAATAGGGAATTTTACATTTGTCTTGTGTCTCCCAACAATTAAATTGTGCACAGACACCAATTGTCTTGTCAATTCACATAGACACAACTTATCATCAACAAACATAAGCAATTTAAAAGGTTTTCCCTCAAAATCACTAACCCTGATATAGGTGAACTTCTTATACTGAATGAAGTAACACCCATACTCCATGATCACTTGCCTTGTATGCTCAGACATTCTGTATTGATCCCATTCTGGTTTGAACAAGAAGATGATTGGTGTAAAGAAAGAATCATTTATCAATCTGACATTTCCACTCAAGTTAATTAACTGCAATTGAGGGAAGATTTCATGCATTGGGAACTTTTTAAAATTAGCCTGTGGTGATAATGCTGGGAATCACCTATGTGCCGCAACATTATATATCATATATGTCATCATGTAAAATTCCAAGTCTGTAGTTTCCCCCATCTCAATTTTAGCTACCAGAGTGACCATATGACCATGAATTTCTTCTGAAATAAAAGTGGCCCAACAAATATCTCCTTTTCTTTCCAATATAATCCATATATAAGTGGTCATCCACTCTTTAAATTCATTTGTAGTCTCCAGACCGGCCATTCGACTCAGAAGCACAATGATGTCCTCAACCTCTTCAACGAATTGAGCCCTAACCAATCACTTGGGGATTTCAGTTGATGCCTTTCTCTATGTACAAAGCCACTTTGTGTTTATCATTTTTGCATATCCCTTCTTCTTTACTTCATAGTCCGCCAAGGATAGTTTGATACCAACAGTAATTAGGTTTGCAATTACAGGTAATTTTAGTATTTCCCTGATGGCTGCTGGTGCCAATGTTAACACCTTATCCCCGCTCCCGTCTAATACCTCTCTTTTCTCAAAGTCATAATTCATCACACAATACCACACTAATTTTGGGCATTGGATAGAAAGTGGGATGGCACCCACAGAGGCAATACGACTATCACGAATTTCTTTCAAATATTCACTCATATGGGCATTACTTAACCATTAATGGAAATCATTCAAGTTGGCACTCATCAAATCCGTGTTTTTTATTCAGTCTAGGTCACTCGTGACCCCCGACATATCTGAAAAAGAAAATGACATAATCTTCATGTTAAAAACCCTAACTTTTCTTCAACTGGTTTACCAATGGAAAAGACATGCTACATAGGAATTTCAAACTCTTACCAGTTTTCTGTAGGTGCCTGAGCAATTTTGTTTCAAAATAGTAACTTTCACACTTCTCAGGTTCACAAATCAAGCTCCACAACAATTATGATTGCTCTTCACAGATAAAAACGACAAGAGATCATCAAATTAGCAACAAAGGATGAAATTATTCACATCCCACAAGGTCTTTTGTTTGCATAGGAGCATTAATGGCAGCATAATTAAATGCGTCGTATCATAGCCGTTAACTCTACTTTTTGTAACTTCAAATTTAAGCTGTCCACGTGGAACTGATTTGAGCTGAAGCGGGTGTTTTGCACAGAATGTTTCCGTTCTTAGAATAGAGTTGCTTCTATTCTTTCATTCTCTTGAGAAATAGATAAAGGTTAGGGCTAGGAGGAATACTTGTTGAGTGTTGGGAGGGTGTGCACGTACTGTAGAGAGAGATCAGATCGATTGCGAAGAAATCCTTTTTGTCTGGGAATGACTACCTCATTAAAAAGAAATTGAGGAAAGGCTGGTTTTGGTTTGAGTCACAGTGACCGATGCCGGTCACTGTATAACCGACTGCGGTTATAACACCGGTACCGGTGGCTGATAACCGATATCGGTAGGGGCAGTGATTTTGGGGCTTTTAATGAAGGTTGGCTGTAAGGCGGTTATGGTGTTTATAAGGTTGATAAATGATCAAGGGTAGGCAATAGGGTGATGGAGAAGACTCAGAGAGTGTGGGAGCTATTCTTGGGGAAATGTAGGGGTAGAGGAATGAAGGTTAGATGCAGGGTGCTATCGGGTAGTATATCTAGGAGTGAACTTATAATTACTATGAATCAGAAGTTCCAGAAATGGTATTTAAGAATGTACGAGACACTACTTACTAGTTCCTGATGAAGATACATGTTCAAGGATTGTGATGACGAAGGCAAGGCTCAGGTGGGATGATCTGACAATCAAAAGTGAGCTATCTTCTCTCCCAATGCTTGGATGAGTGTCACTGTGCTCTAGTTACTCAGTTGCAGTCTTGGGCTTGATGTCCTTCTCTGCAAACTCTTCTCTTTTCTTCACTTGTCTCTGTTTTGCCAAGTGAATTCCGGATCTTTCAAATGAATTCCCATCCCTTGTTTTTGGTTGGGGAAGGTCATTTACAGGGAACCAATGGCGGTTACGTAACCGACGGCGGTCGAGTAGGAACCGATGTCGGTTAAGTCAAAGTGGGCTATTTTTAGTAAAATAGCCAACTTTCCCTCCTTTTCTCTCGAGGGATTAGTTGTGGGCTTGGTCAAGTCATTATTAGGTTGGTTTTGGTGTGGGTGAGGAGTAATTAGTCATGGGTGTGGATGTAGACCAAGTTATAGGTCTTAATTAGGTTAGTTTAGGGTTAGGGCTAGGTCATGATGAGGTGGTGAAATGAGGTGGTAGGTTTGGAGATGTGGATTTATTAATTATAAGGTAATTAATAAATAATTGTGTAAGGTTTAGGTGGTGAGGTTAGGTTACGAAATGAGGTGCAAGGCACAAGGTGTCATAAGACACAAATTTGGTGTCTACATTAGCCCCTTGTTGTCGTGTAGCTTGTCTTGTGAAGCTGCACTGACAATAAATAAGAAGTGATTGCCCCAGTTAAGGGTATAGGTAATCCCCCTCAAATCTATGACAGATTGAGGTGATGTGAAATCAGGGATAGGGTTGATAAAGGGTGAATGGTGTTGAGATGATGGTAAGATGGTGGGGTAAGTTCAAGGAAGCAGACGCACGTTGAAATGTAGTAGTGCGACCAGGGTACATGATTTGAAGAGCAAACAAGCAATTCATAGGCAAGAGTCGATAGTTTATCCAAACAAGGGTGATATAATCCTGGTATCCAAGGCATAGGAAGTAGCTCTAAGGGATATAACGGGTAAGGTAAAGGAACGTTTAGGCATGTTCGGCAGTACCAAATGGTTGGTTTGGTTGAGATAAACGTCACGGTCTCGGTCTAGGCAAAGTTGGTCGGCTGATCAATTCAAGTATCCTAATCATGCTAGAACACGAACATGTGAGCTCGATTGAACAAAAAGCTACATGATGGATAGATAAATTCATAATTTTTGGGTCTTGGTCGAGGTACTTAAGTGGTGCGGCCTTGGGTCAGGCCGATTAATTAGTGAGGGCCTTGGGTTGGGCCAGATTGGTTGGGTGCAGCCTTGGGTTGGCCCTGATTGGTTGGGTGCGGCCTTGGGTTAGGCCGATTGAGTAGGTTGCGACCTTGGGTCAGGCCATTAGGTTGGGCCTAATTGGTTGGTTGCGGCCTTGGGTTGGGACAAATGGTTGGTTACGGCATTGGGTCGGGCCTAATTGGTTGGTTGCAGCCTTGGGTCAGGCCAATTGATTGGGTGTGGCCTTGGTTTGCGGCTAATTGGTTGGTTCAGGCCTTAAGTCAGGCCAATTGGTTGGTTGCGACCTTGGGTCAGGCCAATTGGTTGGGTGCGGCCTTGGGTTGGGCTGATTGGTTGGTTGCGGCCGTGAGTTAGGCCAATGAAGTCAAAATAAGGCTATTTAGCAAAGGTGGGGGTAGACGATGTGGTGAGAAAGGGAGATTGGTAGATAAAGGCAGAATTTTTGGTAAAGTAGGCATGTAACTGATATCGGTTAGTTGTGACCGGTATCAGTTAGATGACTGATATCAATGTTTTAGGGCATGCTATAACCGATATCGGTTATAGGTCAAAACCTATAAAAATAAAAATACGGCGTTTCATTTTCACATTGTCAATTTGAGTACCAATATAACTTGTTTGGGTTTTGAATTGATTTTGTTGAGTTTGTGGGCTGAGTTGGCATTAGTTGAGTAGAGGAGTGAGTGATTGGTAAACCCCAGCGATCAGGAGGTAGAGTTTGATTGGTTAAGGACCCTACTGAAGATATTTGGAGCCATGGCACAGCCCGGAGGAGTAGGAGGTGCTGGAGGAGCTGGACTACCGCCACCTATCCCACCACAATGATGTGTAGTCGTACTGCTAGGCTCTGAACCCCTACTGATGTGAAGTTAATGAATTTAACTAGAATGTGGGTTTTGGGGTAGGAATCCAAAATTTAAGAAAATAATGAATAAATGAAGGTAAATTGTAAAATGGAGTGGGTAGGTATGTTAGGTAGGCCAAAACAGTAGGGCGGGTAAATTTTTAAGGTCTTTCTTATGGGTAAATGGGTAGAAATAGGTAAAAAGATGTTTTATGCGGGCCATTTTGGGTTCAGACCCAGAATTGGACAATGATCGATGTCGGTCACTAGGAAACCAACATCGATCACAGAATAGTTTGTATAAATTTCTTTTTTTATAGACCTGCATTGGTCATATGTTGACCAGTGTTGGTACATACAATGTGCTTGGGGGACCAATGGCGGTTGAGGGTGACCGATACCAGTCATCATGGGTAGGAGTTAGGTTTGTGAAATTTTTGGTTTTTGTTTGTTGTTAGAGTTTTGTTTTTTTTTGGGGGTTAAGGAGGAGGAGGTAGAGTTGATAGGAAAGGTGATGGGGGTGGGGAGGGAATGGGGTTGTTGGAGGCTAGTTTGTGTAGGATAGATTATGTGTTATGTATGAAGTAGGAGGTGTTAAATTGGAGGGGTTATAGTTAGATGGCTAGAGTAGATCGGGGTGGTTGGTAGGGTATCAGATAAGTAAATGGGATATCCTAGATGTATAGGGTAAGATAGGTAGGTGTAGATGTGTGTTATAGAGTTAGGTTGTGGTTGGGTGGGTAAGTGGATATAGAGGGTTAAGGTAGTTGTTTTTGTAAAACGTAGTCCTGATGGAGTGGGTTGTGTTTGTAGGCACGCCAGAAGCTGATGATGCGGGATCAGAGGCCACCTCTATTGGGGAAAATACGGCCACATGTGACTGCAGTGCAGTGGGCCGTCATGTGAGAGGTTGGACTCGGTGGAGTCCAGAGGTATAGGTCTATGGATAGGGACCAAAGCCTGATGGTTGCCGTGATCGAGAGATGGGATCTGGACAACCAATGTCTTCCATCTCACTACTAGAGAGATGACTATTACATTAGAGGATGTGTATCGCATCCTGAGACTACTAATCATAGGTGAGGTAATGTTCTAGGTGGATGCAGAGACACCGATGGAAAGCATCATGCAGGTATTTGGGGATGCAACCCCATTGATTACATATCACAGCGCGAGTATTTCCTACAGCGATATGTATCGCGCACATCGACAGGAGACACAGCTTGCCGTGTTGATGATGATTGGTATCACCTGCTTCGCCCTCCCTGACTCAGAGGGAGGCCGCTTCCCATGGGCTTTGATGGAAGTTTTGCATGAGATGGTGGAGGAGCATACATGCTATGCCTGGGCACCAGTGTATCTGGTGCAGCTATAGAGAGAGCTCTGGGGTTATCACCGTATGAGGTGATTTGGTATATGTTTGAAATTTTGTTACACTGCTGGGCCTATGAGAATATCATCTATATATGACCAATAGGGTTGCCCCAACAGCTAGGGCCACAGGTAGTTTAAAGATATGGATTTCAGAGGTGGTTGGGGGTCGTGGTCCAGCCACGAGCAGTGATCACAGGATGAGATGTGGCATACTACCATCATATGTTAGAGGGCTTGACCACATTTGATATTATATGGAGGCCCTACAGAGGCCATCAGCCCCGAGGAGGAGCCCGAGCACAGCTGCGCTGGATCCATCACATCTTCTGGATAGTTGGATGGAGACCCAGGGAGTATGAGCAGATACCCCTAGAGAGGGTATGACGTCAGTTGGGCTTACGATAGGATGAACCACCTCCCTTCCCATAGTACCGGAGGGAGGATGTAGATGCACCACTACCTGCTCCACAGCCATTGGACCCAGTCTGGGTCACCGAGAGACCGGCGGATGATACAGTGGATGATGCCGGAGTGATAGGTGCATTTTTGGTGTGGTGGGAAGGACAGAGGGAAGCCATGAGAGCACAACCCGCACAGTCAGATTTGGCAGCTTTGATAGTAGAGAGGGACCGTCTCTTGGGCCAGGTGTAATTATTACAGGGGCAACTTGCTGCTGCACAAGCACAGATTGGGGTGCTATAGGGGCAGTTAGCCCAGGCACATGTATAGGCTCAGGCACAGCCACAGGCACAGGCACCGCCACACGCACAAGGTGTACCGACAGGGCAGGGGCCACTTCTATTAGGAGTCGGGGGACCAGCCCCACCAGCCATAGTGGCATGGGCCCGCTATATGGAGGTGAGAGCGGAGGCCCGATATTATCAAGACGTGCTAGATGGCACCGGGGCGGACTATCAACCATATGCCGCACACAGAGCCGAGATGTCCTGGAGTTAGAGATCACAGGGGGCCGCAGCCACAGCCAGTGGGTCGGTTACAAGGAGGAGGTGAGAGCCAGCACAGAGACCAGTAGGGGGACGGGCCGAGGGTGGTGGAGAGAACTGAGACATCCTAGGAGTGGATATGGGTTTTTGTTATTGGATATAGACACCGGTCTGTGAACTGAGTATGTATATAGAGGCCTGCGTGCCCACATAGGATTTATTTATTCATGTTTGTTGTATATACCGGCCTGTGAGCCAAGTACATTTTGTATAGTTGATACCGGCCTGCAAGCCGAGTATATTTTTGACATGAGAGACCGGCCTGCGAGCCGAGTTGAGATTTTGACAGAGACAGCGGCTTGCGTGCCAGCTTTGTATTTTTAGATCATAGAGGCCCCATACAGGGCAGTTTGTATATTTTGACATTGAGTTGCTGATGATATATATAGATGAGTTTGATTCACATGGTGTGTAATTTTTTTTGATTTGATGTATATATTAGAATGTCTCATATGTTTTGTCGATGGTATTGAAATTTAATGTATATAGATGATGTTGATGAAATTTTGATGATATGTATATGTGTTGATGGTATTCTGATGATAAATATTGATAACGATGTCGTTATGTAGGGAAAAGAGGCGGGCGCCACCAAAAATTTGCAAAAAATGAAGAAAAGGCCTAGGTTTAAGCAAAATGAGACATGTGACTAATATCGGTTAGCTAACCGATGTCGGTAGCTATATGACCGATACCAGTTGGTAACCAATATCAGTTATGCCAAAACAAGTTTTTCTAAAAATAGAAAAGCTTGGGAGGCAACTTAAGTTCTTATTTTTAGAGTCATGCAACAAGTTAAATATGAGAATGCGACGCTGTTGACGACTTATACAGGTAATTACATGGGAGAATTGAGTAATAAGGAGGAAAGAGACAGGTAAGGTGATTGTGGGCTGAGATTAAGAAGGTAGAAAGACAAGTTATATTGCAGAGGGTGGTGAACATGGCTGAACAAAGAGAATCATTCAGTGGGCAGAGAGGAGAAAGAAGACAGGTTCCACCTCAAACTGCTGGATCCCCGGAGGTATAATTTGTTTTGTTTTTTTTGGTTAGAATTAGATTTTGCATGGTTAAAAATAGAATGTGGTAAGGTAAATGGGCAGAAAGGTGATTATGCAAGAGTTTGGGGTGGGGTGAGTGTTGTAGGATAGGCAATCAAGTGTTTGATATATGTTCATAGGCACAGAGAGGATTAAACGAGTGAAAAAGCTATCATATGTGGTGTTGTTGAGAAGGGTGGTTTAGAAGTAACAGTGACCGGTATCGGTTTTAAGTAACCGGTATCAGTTAGATATAACCGATACCGGTTACTGTGTAAAATTCCAGATTGTGTTAAAAAAACACCTGGAGATGTTATTTATTGATTTGTTGTTTGTTGATTTGATGTATGCAGGCAAAGATAGGATTTCAGATGAATGATAGGGTGCCAGCTTTGTTGTCACGAGTCTGAGCAGATGTAACACCAGCTGAGTGGGCATTGATAAACCATGTGGGGTCAAGTGGAATCCGCTATTATTCACGAATCACACGCAATCATGCTATGTTGCAGGCGTTGATTGAGAGATGGAATCCAGAAAAGAATACCTTCTATCTGCCAACAGGGGAGATGACAGTGACATTGGAAGATGTGTTTCGAATTTTGAGGCTCCCAATTATAGGAAGACCAGTGTATCAGGCAGGGCCTAGCGTGGCGCGGGGAGTGATAACATCAGTGTTTGGTCCATCTGCACGAGATTTGACACAGCGAGGTTTGAAATTCACTTATGGTATAATGTTTGTAGCACACCCTGAGGCAACAAGGTTGGAAGTGGTATTAATGATAGTGGTGGGTTATTATGCATTACCGAGGGTGGATGGGGGAAGATTTCCAAAAGCATTGATGTTTATTATTTGGGAGATGATAGAAAGAAGTGTGACTTTCGCATGGGCACTCGCATATTTGGTGGAGCTATTAAGAGGTTTATGGGCCTGCAGGTGAAATCACAGGACTACACTGGATTGTGCATACTTGTTACATTGTTGGGCCTATGAGCACATTATTTGTGTGTGATCAATAGGCCGACCCATCCAGTCGTGAGAGACATGAGTGCAGAGTTTGGGATTCAGGTGATGGGTCCAGACAGAGCAAGAGGCGAGATCCCAGGCCGTGATAGATGACGTCGAGTATTATAGGCAGGTGTGGGAGATGGTGACGATTGCAGATATTTTTTGGAGGCTTTACAAGAACTATATGGTGACAGAGAACATAGCTGAGGATTTTAGGGGTGTAGAGCGATTAAGGTGGATCGCGAGGCACAGGCCAGGTGAGTACGAGAGGATTTCTCTAAATCACGTGCGGCGACAATTTGGATTTGTTCAGGATATACCCATGGCTTATAGACCATACATGAGGATCGACGCCAAGGCATCATTCTCACCTCCCTGGCCGACACCTCTAGAAGGACCAGAAGAGATAGCAGCTGATCACAAGGTAATGGATGCATGAGCGACAGAGGCTTATAGATTACGGTGGGTAGCAGAGCTGCGAGGTTCACGTGAGAGGGCCGATCATCCTGACATAGCTATGATTACAATGGAGAGAGATCACCTGCAGGGTTTAGTTCACCAGTGTCAAACGCGGGTGAATGAGACAACGGGATTGTTAGCGGTTGCGGAGTCACGAGTGGAGAGGCTAGAGGCGAGATTCCTCCACGTGAGAGGGCGTATTCATATGTTACAGGAGAGAGTGGTAGATCAGTGGGAGGAACCAATAGCAGTGGCACCTTTAAGGATGGAGAGGTCAGGCGAGCGGCGTCGACGATCACAATCATCACCTAGTTCGGGATGAGGCGCAAGGGTCTAAGTGAATTTCATAGGGGTAGAAGAATAAATAAGGATGCCGACCTGCGCGTCGATGATAGAGAAGATGTATTTGTTTAACATCTAAATAAAACTGAATATGTATGTTGATTTGAGTTATGATAATAATAAGAATGGTTGTGTTTTGAATGTTTGTTTTGAAAAAGGATAAAGATGAATGTTATCAAATAGAAATACACAAAAATATTTATATTTACAACACATGATAGGTTATGGTTGGGGATGGTCAAGCTAACCTTGGGAGACCCCATATCTCCTAAGTGCTGCCTACATAGCCCATTGCACAAAGCAAGGAGGGGCCTCAGATCGATGTAGTTCTCCCTTAGGACCAGGGAGATGTGAATTCAGGCAATTTGGTTGTGGTTAGGCAATTTGTTGGTTGGTAAAAATATTGATATTGGTAGGGTAATGTTGTTGGTGTTGGTAAGGTATTGGCGGTATGAGTGTAGGTATAGGTGAAGCGAAGGTTAGCCTACCCAAGTATTAGGGAACCATGTCCTGATTAAGGTCAACACATAATCCTAGATTCGGGTAAAAGAGGGAAAAGTGTCCCATGGTTGGAAAGAGCTAAACAAGCCACGTATTATCGGAAGATGAACTTGAATCCCTAGGTACCTTGCATAGGCAAGAAGTCGATAGGTGAAAAGAGTTGTATAATCACAATATATCGGATATACGTCACGTCCCTTAAGTTTTGTGGTTTTGAAGAATGGTGTGATGAGGTGGATGGTATAGCTAGGGTGCAGAGAACTTGTTATAAGGTGAGTATGCTGACGAAAGAGAACCAAACCTGAATAGATAAGTCCATGAATCAAAAGTGCTTTGGAATACTTTTTTTATTTTTTTCTGAATATAGACTGATCGATGCTGGAAGTCTATATGGGATATGCATGTTGTTGTTCTTGAGCTCTTCACGAAGCTGATCAATGCGAGAAGCTTCTGATAGAGGCTGACTTTGTATAGCTGTCCTTCAAGGGAGCAGTCTATTTATAGTAGCAGATGTGGCTTTTGTGTATAGCTGTCCTTCGGTGGAGCAGTCTATTTATAATAGCAGATGTGGCTTTGCACATAGCTGTCCTTCGAGGGAGCAGTCTATGTATAAATTTGAGGTCTAGATGTCCGTTTGGCATGAAGCATCTAGTTTTGTAGGAAATTGGACTCAAGAATATCCCATAATTATATAATTGAGAACATGTTATTTTGATACTTTTAAGTCATGGACCGGACTAAAAAGGGAAAGGCATCTTTAAGAGGAGATGATGACCAAACCACGTGAGCGTGATTCTATTTTGAGATGCATGAAACAAGGTGTATGAGGTGGTAAATGAGCTCAAGGGACAAGCACAAGGTAGATAAAAAGTGATATAACACTAAATTCAATAGTAGAATGATCGGAGATGCAACGAATTAAGGGGTTCAGGCTCAGGCTTACCATTGAGCGAAGCTAAAAAGTAAGTGCATGATCCATAAGTGTGAGTGATAATGTAAGGCCCAATTCAATTTGGAGTAAATTTTCCACGTTTTCTCTTTTCTAGTTTGGTTACATGTTGATTCTCTTTAAGGACAAGATCACCAATCTTAAAGGTACGCTCATGAAGTCACTTATCATAAGCACGCTTGATGCGCTTTTGATAGATTTGAAGGTGGTCAAGAGCTGTAAGACGATGCTCGTCAAGAAACTCCAATTGGGCTAACCACTCTTGGTGGAAATCATCATTGGTGAGAATATCCTGGAGAGATATTCTTAGGGAGGGTATTTGTATTTCAAGAGGCAAGACAGCCTCGGTACCATATACCAAAGAAAATGGTGTGGCATTAGTGGAGGTACAAATGCTGGTACGATAAGCCCAAAGGGCAAAGGGGATGTGATCAGGCCAATTGCTTCCAGAATCGTTAACGACTTTCATAAGAATTTTGGTTAGGGTTTTGTTAGAAGATTCAACTTGACCATTTTCTTGTGGATAGTAAGGTGATGAGAAACTAAGTTTGATACCAAAGTTTTCACAAAGGTCTTGTAACAACTTATTTTTGAAATATTTTCCATTATCTGTTATCAGGCGATGATGAACACCAAAACGACAGATAATGTGATGGTTAATGAATTCTACGATTTTTTCTTTTTTGGTTGAAATGAGTGGAATGGCCTCCACCCATTTAGTGTAATATTCGGTTGCTATGATTATCCAATGGTGACGTTGCAAAGAGGGCTGGTGAATCTCACCAATAAGGTCTAAACCCCATTGTGAGAAAGGCCAAAAATCTCGTGCGACCTGTAGCGGATGGCTAGGAGTATGTTGAAGGTTGGCATGTTGTTGACACATAATATAACACTTAACATATTCGTAGTAGTCGTTATTAAGAGTAGGCCAATAATAGCCTAGGTGAAGGATCCGTTTGGCCACGGCAAGGCCATTAAAATGTCTACCACAAATGCCGTCATGGACTTGTTGGATGGTATAGGTGACCTCCGCGCTGGTCAGACATCGAAGGAGGATGCCATCAAAGCCACATTTATAGAGGAGTCCCCCCATGACGACATAACGAGAAACACTTTTAAGAAAAACACGTTTGCCGTTACTAGTAAGGTCAGGTGAGAGAACAGAGGTTGTAAGGTATTCGTGAAATTGGTGATACCAGGTATCCTGCGAATTAGCAGACACATTATTTATCATACAAACATCCGGGATTGAGTAAGATGGGGCAAAGAGTTGTTGGACCAAGACAAATATGTCAGAGTCAGTTGGTGAGGCAGGAATTTGTGAGGCCAAGCAAGCCATAGTATCTACAAATTGTTAGTTGAGTGGGGAATGGTTTGGATAGAATAATGAGTAAATAAGGTCAAAAGTGAGTCCACGTAATGTTTGTACTTTTGAAGTTCCTCATTATTACATTGGTAGATGCCCATAACTTGATTGACTACCAGTTTAGAGTCACCGAAAATGTTAATAGACTTTACACCTAAGTGTAACGCAACCTGGAGACCCAAAACAAGGGCCTCGTATTCCGTTATATTATTAGTGTAGGGGAAATCGAGCCGGAATGAAAGAGGCATAGGTTCAGTGTCCAGAGGAATGAGAACAACGATGGCCCCTCCGCTGTGCTAGCATTTGGATCCATCAAAGAAGAGGGTCATTGGATACGACTCTTCACTGAGTGAAAGAGTTGCGATGAGTTCCTCAAGGAAAGTAAAATTGGTAAATTTTTCCCCAGGTAAAGGGGCTTCCGCGAGTTGGTCTGCGATAGTTTGTCCTTTGACTGATTTTTGGTATACAAACTCAAGGTCGAGGTCGGTGAGGAGCATAAGCCATCAGGTGATGCGTTGGTTTAGATGAGATTTGGTGTACATATAATGGATGGGGTCTGCGTTGGTGATGACAAAAGTTTTGTGATTCAGGAGGTAATGTTGGAGTTTGGTTGCCACAAACGATAGGGCTAGGCATAACTTTTCTACATGTGTATACCTAGTCTCGTAATCCACAAGAGTATGACTTATTTAATAAATGGCTTGTTCTCGATGCTCGGAGTCACAATGTGCGAGCATGGCTCCTACAGCATGGTCGGTGGCAGAAAGGTAAATGTAGAAAGGGCGATCGTCCTGAGGTGGGATAAGCACGGGTGGCTGCAAGAGATAGGCTTTAAGAGCCTCAAAGGCCTGGTGGCACTCGTCGCTCCATTGAAAGACAATTTCCTTTTTAAGGAGATGATGAAAAGGTTGACATCAATCCGAGAGTTGTGAAATGAAACGCCGGATAGATTGGAGTTTGCCTTGCAAACTACGCACTTGTTTGAGGTTAGTGGGTGGGGGCATTTCTAGGATAGCTTTGACTTTAGCTGGATCAACCTCGATGCCACACAAAGAGACAATAAAATCAAGGAGTTTTCCCGAAAGCACACCAAAGACACATTTCTTTGGTTGAAGATGAACACAGTATTGTAATAGGTGATCGAAAATAATGGTTAAAACATCGAGATGTTCACTGTGATGTTTAGATTTTCCAAGAAGATCATCGACATAATCCTCAAGGATAGTGTGCATAATGTCATGAAAAATGTAAGTCATAGCCTGCTGATAGGTTACACCAGCATTCTTAAGGCCAAACGGCATGACACGATAGCAGAAGGTTCCCCAAGGAGTTATGAAGGTGGTTTTATGTTGATCGACTGGGGCTACCAAAATTTGATTGTATCCTGAGAAGCCATCCATGAGAGAAAGCATCTCATGGCCCGCAGTGAGATCAACAAGTTGATCAATACTTGGTAGGGGGAAGTCATCCTTTGGGTAAGCGAGGTTAAGGTCCTGGAAATCCGTACATATCCGAAGTCCCCCCATTGCTTTAGTGACAGGTACGATGTTAGAAATCCATTAAGGATAGTCAATAGGTAAGATGAAGGAAACAGAAAGGATTCGTTGAAGCTCTTCTTTGACCAAGAGGGAAATGCGTGGATGCATTTTTCTCAGTTTCTGTTTAACTGGCTTGGAGTCAGATTTCAAAGTAATGTTCTGGATAGCAATGTCAGGATCGATTCCTGGCATGTCAACATAGGACCAGGCGAAAGCTTGGTTGCGGGCACGGAGGAAGGTAGTGAAGGTGGTTTGTTCTGATGCGTTAAGAGATTGTCTGATCTTCACAATGTGAGGCTCGTCCTCTGTATGGATGTTGATTTCTATAGTTGACTCATTAAACATGGTTTGAGTTTTAGATGGTAAGGCGCGTTGAATATAAGAGTCATCCGCACCAAGGTAAGTGAGGATGGAGTCGTCATCCTGGCACTCAACAACATTAATTGAAGGCGAGTCTTCTTCAATCATGTCTGGATATAGTAAGGGAAGAGAAGATGGGTTTTCATTATCGCATTGATAAGTGAGAGGACCCACGAAGATAGCGTTTACGAAAAAAAAAGTTAGAAGGGATAGATTCCGGGTCTATCGACTCTGTGGGTGACGATGGCAAAATGGGTGATGATGGTTCGGAAGGGGTGACTTCGTCGTCTTCCTGGATACAATGGATATGTGGTTTCTTCGGTGTAGGTGGTTCAGAGAATCCAAGACCACGATGATCTCTGTGTTTACGTGTAGTCACGAGAATGATCGTATGTCGGCCTTGTTCATAAAGACCAAAACCGAAGCCCTTCCAAGCACAGCGCGTCAGGAAGGTGAGGGCGAAACGATGATTAGTTAGATATTGAAAATCAGATTGGAAGGGAACCACACCAAGGGGAGGTTCATGGGTGACAGAGGATGCGTCGACACCCCCATATGTTAGGTTGGTATGGCAATTAAGTGGTCCATAGGAGATTACTTCCCCCACATGACGGTCATAGGTAGGATGCGCATGTAACTGTCCGTACTTCTGTGGGGTATGGAAAGTGCTAACGTTATATAGGTGATACTCCCCCAGCGTAAGACGTTGAAAAACATCTACCAAGGGATCTGAGGTTGGGATGTTGTCCGCTGGGAGGGAAGTGGTATTTGCGGCG
>CM034153.1:497638741-497704989 GCA_019776745.2 Taxus chinensis
CAATCTGTCTCGACCCCAAGGCTGAACCTCCATGCCCCAAATTTACAAAAAAAATAAAATACACCATATAATCTACCCAAATCCCACCTAAACCTAACCCAAATTCATTTGCACACCTAATTAATCTACATTCCAACCCCCTACCCAAATTCATCAATTTTTACCCACATTTCAAATTTTTAATCCCCCACCCCATTTTTTTCATTTTACCACAAATTTCAATTAAAAACACAAAGTATGGATTGATTCCTACCTCAACACGATG
Organism: Taxus chinensis; assembly: GCA_019776745.2. Taxonomy (NCBI): domain Eukaryota; kingdom Viridiplantae; phylum Streptophyta; class Pinopsida; order Cupressales; family Taxaceae; genus Taxus; species Taxus chinensis. The sequence continues at coordinate 497,639,007 of CM034153.1, forward strand.
TCGCCTCCTCGTTGGAACCTCTGGTCTCTAAACTGGTGGTCCTCCCGCACCTTATCCTACCTCAGCCATGCCTCAATCAACTCTCAGTCCTCCAACCAATCAAATCACATTGAATGATCTTGTGGACCCGTCCACCTAGCACCTCCAACCACTCTGCTACCTCCAACTCAACCTAGTAAAGATTCTTGTCCTTTCTCCTATTTAACCTTTCTCTCTATCATTTTCTATAACTGGAAACGTTAAAATGAATATGTCAAACTCAGATTTTTCCTTTTTAACCCTAACCATAACTTGAACGATGTTGGTTTCTAGCCATAATAGACCGACATCAGTTTTCCCTTACTGACGTTGGTTTACTTAAACCGGTATCGGTCACCTTCCCACCAACCTATACCTAATTTGCATTCAATTTTTCCACCCAAGTCCATATTTATCACAACCATAACCTCACCATAGCTTGGTAACCCCACCTAATGACATTATTACCTACAACCCAACCCCACTATCTGTTAGGGCATGTTTTTACCTCTAATATACGTCCTTGCCTAAAACAACCATCCCAACCCCGCCTATTTTGACACTCAAGTTCACTTACTCGCTATACCTTGCGATGACGCTACTTGTGTTGTTCAGCCTAATGACATTTCCTTTCCTAATGTCGTACCATTTATCCCAACCAAACCTTTTGGTGTTTTGGAACACACCTAAATGTCCATTCTTGCACCTAGCCTAGTTGTGTTTCAGGACTGTATCCTATACCTTGGATACCTGGATCACATCAACCTTGTTTGGATAAACCTATCAACCTTTGACGAAGTACAATTTATGAGCTCTTTAACTTGGTACATTATCACATTTTATAACATGTGTGTGCGTTTGAATGCCCCCGCCTATTACCCACATCCGATCTCATCACACATGTACCACAACCAACCTTGTTTTCATCACTTACCCATTTATCAAACCACTCACCGACTCCGTTTATCATGTCAATAGTTCCTGGTTTGAGGGGGATCACCTCCACTCATACTTGGGGCAACCTAACCTTCACCCTTACGTGGGACACCCACTTCCTACTTTTTTCAGTGTCACCTATCAATACAAGTTACGCGACAAAAAGGGGAAAATGTAGACACCAAATTTGGGTCATACTCCCTTTAACCCCTTTCCATTAATTGACGTAATGCATTTACCTAGCCATGACCCCTTACCCCACATTGATATTAATTTAATCACTTACAATTGAATTAATATTAATCCTCATGTTATTAATTAATTTAATTATCTTTATTACATTAATTTAATCCTCACCAATTCACCTCATCCGGACACCTCACCTTGGACCCATTCCAGGGGCATTTAACTCACAGTGACAAAGTCATCACTCTCAGCACTGAGTCATCACTCCCAGTGCTGAGTCACCAATTGACCTAACTAACTAAGACTTCTTCCTAAACCTGAATGGACTTGTTCTATGATCTTCTTACCGTTTCTAACGAGAAATCCACTCTCCTAAGCAGATTCACTTAGAAAACACGCCAAATCTGGGAAGATCTACCTATTTTTGGTAAAAATGATTATTTCACCCTAACCGACGCCAGTTTATTCTTGGCCGGCGCGGTTACCTAAACGCCATTGATTCCATTATATACAATTCTAAAACTCTTTACATGGGTTGGTCATTCAGTTATTGGAGCCTTATTGCATTCAAGCTCGAATCTTCAAGCTCTCCTGCATCTAGATTATGAACACTCACAACCACAGTGTAAGACAAGCAGTTGGTTCTCCTTCCAGAGCATTGGAATACTCACAGGAGCACACATGTTGCATTGTCATGGCACTGGACCAGCCATCTCTTCTCTGATCAACCACCAACCATCTCCATTCACAGGATCTGAGAAACACCAAGTGAGTATTGTGATTTCATCATTTGTACTTATTCTATTATAGATCTCTTGCTTCTTTCAGTATTTCATTTCTTCTGTTACCTGTGTATCACCTTCTTCCCACCAACCTACTATTTAACCATCCCAAGCCCTGTCACCTTTCTTAACCTCCTTCTTAGTATTCCTGAGTCTTCTCACCCATATTACGACCCAAACCACACTACCCTCACTCTCTATGCAATCACAAAGAGCCTCAAAACCTATAGTTTATCACTCATTTCCCCTACCGATGTCAGTCCCCCGAACATCGTTAGTTTTATCCCCATACCGGAATCGGTCACCTGACCGATACCAGTCTCTGTGTTATTTTATATTCTCATACCAATGAGCCTTCCGTTCATCCAACACGAACCCAAACCTCAACCAATCAACCCCAAACCCTTACCAGACCTTCTTGACCTGAAGAAACCATGGTTCTAATTAGATTTAGTGTTGAATTTTTTATTTAGCATTGAATCTAGTGTATTGTGTGTATGAGAAGCCTAAATCATTACATCACAATTGGACCTATTTATTTCAGTTTCTTATTCACATTAAATTGTTATTAAATAGTGGATTGACAACCTCTCTAGGAAACACCACACTTCTTGGATCTAGCATATGATAGGCAGTCCACTGTCATATGCTATTTTTGTGGTCTTGCTTTGCATCTACAGGTGGTCCTTTCCAAACAAAAAGGAGTTCTCTACGATCAGCTTGGACAACGTCAACAATGCACACATTCTACCTTCTACCTTTGCTTCACAGTTATTCATCCTTAACTATTTTCCTTCTATCTGTTTCATCCTAGAAAACATAAACTTATTGGTGAAACACTAATATTATAATTTTCCTAACATTCCTCCCTTAGTGCGAATATGGGGAAAACCTGCCTTGTACTGCAACGTGCCGCTACATGGCCTGCTTATGATCTGAATGGTTTTATGGACGATACCAACAACCTCTGGATGGTTTTCCAAGTGGTTAACCAACAAGCACGCAACAAATGGTATTTTAGGACGGTAACAACAACCTCTGGATAACTTTTCCAGTGGATTACTAACTACCACACAACGAATGGTTTTTAGGTCAGAACCAACAACCTCTGGATAGTGTTTCCAGTGGATTACTAACAACCACAATATCATGATGTTGCAGTAATATCATTGGCTCTCATCACTATCTCACTGCAGGGAATAACATAGGGAAATCTATTGAATGTTGTTGTTCATACACACAAACTGAAAACTGGAAAATGGAACATTGGATCATGTTCCCCCCCTCAATGTGAAATTTCGACTTATTTGAAAACAAGAACACTGCAAACTGTAACACACCATGCATAATTGGAAGCAAACATACAACTAAAACAAAATGTGCCACCAAACCTTTGATGCGACCCCGTCGTAGGTGACTGATGAGAGGTTGTTGAATGACCTCATTCCTCCATTGCCTCTGTCCTCTAGTCAGATGTTGCTAACTCAACGGAGTGTGATCATGTTTCTCAATGTACGATTCATCCCCACAAGATGGACGTCACTTACAAGCGAAAATGCGTCCAATTATTGAAAAGTGAGGTAATTGTTATTTTATTTTACAGACTTTTACAATGACCTCCTTTTGACTCTTGACGCAACATACACTTTGACAATTTTAAAATAACAACACATATATAAAATATAAATCTTACACAAAGTAGACACTTTTAACGATAAATGACATGACAACAAATTATTTTGACATAAAGCTAGATAATTTATGATGACTCATAGACTAGACATTTTTATAATGACTTATTTACAATAAAACGCTTACCTAGAGAATAACCATTATTGATCCGTAGCTAGTTATCAAGAGACTACTCAACAAATGCCCAAACCGAGCTACACAATAATAAGCTAAATCGACTCAACTTTGAATGTTAATACTAACCTCTAAACAAACTCTATACATTATAAAATAACCAAATATTTCCAAATTTCGATCAGCGGAGGACGGATTTCTTGAGAAATATTTTCCTCAGCCGCTCTTTTCAACTGATTGATCTCTAAATTATTGACAATGAAAATGTAGGGCGGACTAATGTTCACTCCTGTAAACACAAATGACACTGAAAATAAATGAAATATAAAACAATGAATTTGTATTAGACTCAACACACCATTTCGAGAATCATTTGAATGAGACGTGTTGACTGCAGAGTTGTAAGATAGCTTTGTCAGGCTTCTAATGCTGCACGTCAGGACAGTCTATGTGTGAATCACCTAACTCATTACCGAATTTACATATTATGCTGCACGTTAGCCATGTCTAACCACTAAAACAGTGCTCGCTAAGTGATATATTTCTTATGCAAAGTCTAGTCACTCAGGTGGAAATCTAGCGGGGATGATGATGCGAGATTCGCCAATAAAAATGTCTGGATTCCAAATCGATATGCAAAGATCTAAAACCTTCCAATGTTGATTAATAGATTAGCTTAACAAGCTTCTCTCCTATGTACATAAAAATGATCCACTTCTACAAATGCTTGTTGTAAGTCGAATTGTTTAATACGCAGTGACTAGGAAAATGCAGATTCATAAACTAAAACTATCTTTGAATACATGCATAGAATTAACTAAACACATATTGTGCTTAAAATATTTGTAAACCCAGCATTACGCATCCTCAGGGACAAATCCTAATGCAACTGCCCCTCACGAATATCTAGAACTCCATAACTCGCTCTGGTATCAAATGAAAGAATAGAATAAGCAGAATAGTAATAATTCTTCTTGATTGAGTTCAGATAGAAACTCTTACAAACATATAGGAATAGGTTGTCCTTAAATCAAGGAATCCTATTCTCTCTCCACAAACAACTCAACTAATCTTAGGTGGATTGTTTTAACCACCCAAACAATATTGTTATCACAATATTATATTCAACAACTTAACAATCTAAAATAATGTACACAAAAATATTATAATTTTCCTAACAAAGAATTACCTATCTCAACCACATTTTTGCACACATTTCCAACATAAAAACAAGGCATAGGCCCTACATAAAAACAACTTGAAAGACCCTCCTTTTGTTGTTGTCATTTTCTTTCTGTAATACTTGGTTCTACATTTTCCTCCATTTTGTTGCACTTAGAATGAGAAGATGCTCAAAGCAAATTGTTGCAAAAGGGAGCAAGTTGTGTTTTTGCAACTATTTATGGAGGGACATATCTCTTTTCATGGCCAACAACTCTACTATTCCCAAGCAACATATAGAGACAAAAATATTCAGTAGAGAGCTTCCTAGAAGATATTAATAATTCCTATACTAAGGCACCTTTCTTGGGTAAGTGGAAATATTAAAAAACAGATTTTATAGATTTAGAAATTTGGGTTCCCAAGGCAAATTGAATTATACATATGTTGGAATGGGTTGAATCAAGGGTACACTCACACATAGGTATAAGTGAAAAGAAATGTTTTCTCAAGGTATTTTGTGGTTCACACATTTTTAGGCTAGGCATAGGGCCTTATGACATGTCTAGGATATGAGTGGGATATTGGGTCCATGGACAACCCCTTGTCCCCCTTTCTATTTTTTGATTAGCCTATCACATAAAAGTTCACACAAGATAATAATACGATAATAATAAAAATTAATACTTCTACAATGTGGCCACAATTCTATAAAATTGTGTCACAGTCATATAATCTAATATATGTGTATCACATATGTATCCTTAATCACAATTTCATCTCATAGTTGTACTCACCCATAAGGTATGTAATATTATCGCATGTCACATACATGGTTAGAAAAAATAAGTATTCAAGAATACAAAAAACATGAGCATTTAACCATGTTGTTAGTATAGTAACATAATAATACACGATTCAAAAGTACTAAAAAAATGTCCCATAAATAATCCATACATTTTTTTATTAGGTAAATGCTTTAGGTTTTGAAAGGCTCTAAAAACATTATACAAAGCAAAAAGATAAACCAATAAAGATCACTAACAACATGCATTAAACATGATAAAAACAATTTGATCCAACTAGAAACAGATAATAGACCACAAAAAGTTCATGGAAAGGCCCCAAAGAGTATGTGTTAATGCCCCAAGTCAACATCAATCTTTCACTTTTTTCTTTTAACTTCATGTCACCCCCCTTGAGAGGGTTTCTTCCTAACTATCTACAAATCTAAATCCTTATTATCGAGAGTCAAGTATTAAGGATTTGATAATCCTTACAGATAATCCATATAATGCTAGATAATCCATATAAAAATGGAACTAGAAACTAACATCATACAAACATGAAGGTGAAATGACAACAAAGATAAACAATATTCTCAATTTAAAAGTTTAATGCATTACAGATACTTTCCTAAAAAGATCAATGTCTATAAAACTATTTCTAAAGCTTTACTTGAAATCTTTCCTACACCAAAACTTATTAATATGTTGGAAGGATGCCCACTGAAGCTTTACTTGAAATATTTCCCACAACAAAACCTATTGATAAATTGTAAGGATGCCCACGTAATGAAGTAATATATTTTGGTAGAATTAACTTCCATCCAAATTCGAGCCATAATGGGTTAGTTCCCTTTATGATGATGATGCCTTCAATTTTCTCATCCTTTACATTCTGCATGGGCATAATGCTATGAAGAATCCCCAAACTGACCACGGACCCTTGGAAAAGAACTAGTGTAAGTGAAAAGGAATGTTTTCTCAAGGTATTATGTGGTTCACACATAAAATTCTAGTAACACGTGTTTAGGCTAGGCATAGGCCCTATGACATGTCTAGTATATGAGTGGGACACTGGGTTTATGGTCAACCCCTTTTGCCCCTTTCTATCTTTGATTAGCCTATCACATGTAAGTTCACACACGATAATAATATGGGAATAATAAAAATGAATGCTCTTACAATGTGTCCACATAATTCTATAAAATTGTGACACGGTCACATAATCTAAGATATGTGTATCACATTTGTATCCTTAACTACGATATCAAATCACAATTTCATCTCATAGTTATACTTGTCCATAAGGTATGTAATATTATCATATGCCACATACATGGTTAGAAAAAATAAATTTTCAAGAATACATAAAACATGAGCATTCAACCATGTTGTTAGTATAATAACATAATAATACATGACTCAAAAGTACTCAAAAAATGCCTCATAGATAATCCATACAACACAAACTATAGGGTGCCAAAAAGGGAGTAGAAGGTTCGGGAGACGAACCCAAACTGACATTTTAGACACCACCATAGAAGAAGGATCGAATTCCAAAAAACACGGAGTAAGGAAAAAGCCAGCCCGATCCCAAAACCAGGATCCTTCATTAAGAGCATGTTGATAATCCTTCTAGAAGAAGAAGCGGACAATAAAAAACCCCTTGGCACACAATTGAAGCTCACAAACATCTGGCCATTTGGAATGGATCCAAGTGTGTAGAGCCTCCGACTACGGCCAGAATATCTTGAATCGACGTATAAGAGCCAAATATTTAAGGGTAGAAATAGATTTGGCAACCTCAGAAAGAAAAATTGTTATAACCAGAGTGACATCCAGATTATCCACAAGATACGGGCTGGAAGTATTAAAAGTAGTCGCTGCAATACCCTGTCGGTTGCCACGAGAAAAGAACATGGAGCCGTAAAAACAGAGGATGGGTGGTAGCACGGAACAGGCTGCAGGAACCCCTAGCCGCTGAGAGAAAGTCGAGCCGCTGCCCCTGCATAGAAACCCTTAACCACATCCGTTGATGTCGTTTTTGGGGAAATAGAAATTCAAGTAATTCCCCCCATTCACGTTTTAATTAGGAGACACTTTTCATATGGCATGTATCCCCAAAAAAAAAGGAAGAAAGATACAAAAGCTTTTACACTTGCAACTCCTAGACCCCGCACATGAGGACAAGTGCACAGTTGCGAAGGGCACCCCCAGCTGATCTCTCTCGGGCTAAAATCTGGGGTTCGCGCACATGTTGCTGGAGTGCCCTCTGTTATTGACACGACAGTTTAATAATATTTTTCAACATTATAAGTAACCTATGGTGAGGTGGCCATCCTGTGAAATACTGACACATTTTACCAAAAAGAAATACTGTACGGTTTGGTCAGTTTTGCCAGCACCCCTCCCGAAATCCTTCGCAGCAGCAAGTACAGCTGCCATAGCTCACTTTTTTTTCCCTCAGGCGCCCTCGAGTGTGCATTTTCCCCGCATTTTCACTCATGTGCGGGGGTCTTCCGGGGCAACCGCTTGCATATCGGGATCGACAAAATAATTATTTTAATGGAAAAACTTATGAATGATGGGTAGATAAAAGAAGGAAGGAATATCATTTCACAAGAAATCTTGATGACCGAGAAACGAATACATCCCAATTATGCTTGGGTTTATATATGGGAGGGGAGCCAGTCATGGTGCACTCAAACTTTGGGACACTATACTGAACATTAAAAAAAACCAGGTAATCACAAAAATCTATTAAAAGAAGCGCGTGAGAATTCTCTACAGCCCCATCTCCTTTGCCAACAAATTTGACACGTAGCCCACTGTACACACTTGCTGGAGTGTGAGGTGTCACAATTTTCGAGTTTTCATGGTGTAGACCAATAGATGTTAGTAGAACACCCCACCTATTACTATTTTCACTGCCACATATTACTAAAAAATTCACTATTTTCGAGGACGGCGAAATCCACGCATAGGGATGGTAGTAATTAACATCCTCTATACCGTGTCATGGTAGCAAAAGAGTTCTTAATGTTTGGCATGCAGATTTATTTAATGATATTCATTGCACCAACAACTCCCAAACCACCATCTAGCTATGGGGAAATGTTTACCAATTGAACCTCCGCGGAATGCAACGATTCGTGGAACAAAACGGATCAGGAGGGGAATGCTTACTGTTTTCGCTGGAAAGTTTAACAACATAGTTGTTTACGGTTTTGGCATGATAATTTTGTTCTCAGTTGTTTATACTAACCACCTCTACGTTGGGAGCTAGTCATAGTTAGCAGTGTATTGCCTGGCTATTCGTTATAAGTGTAGATGCAGAGAGTGGAAGGTACTTCTGATTTCTTTCTTCAGCAATAATATCTAGTTTAAGTGATATTTTAACATTGCTTCCTTCTAAACTAGAAAGAATCATTTGAATATTGCCGTAGATGCTTTAAAAGAGTTTTCGTTCTGTACACTATTTGTTCTTAGTCATTTAGTTCTTTTATGGTAACGAAAACTTAGTCGTTTAAAAAAAAATGTGAAGTTTGAAAAAATTGTTCATATTTGAAGCTAATCAAGGTTTTAAAAACTTATTTGTATAATTTGGTGCTTTTACATATTAAAAATTGATAGTATTTTTTGTACATGTCTTGCAGTGGTGGGGAGGAGCTTGTTGGATTGACTCATAATGGAAGTGCAGATGCAGAGCATGATTTCAATTGTGTTTATCAACACATCAAATAAGTTTGGAAATTGTTTGATTCTCTTTGAATATTTACAGTCCATACGGTTCTAATAGGTGAGGTTTTTACCCTCATTGAGGCAGTGATAGAAACTATTACATATTTTTTATTTTCTACTGGTAGATTTGTGTTATATGTCTTCCAAGTTATGTGATTCATTTTTTCAAAGATTTAAACTCCTATTGTTTCTGAAAATTACATTATACTGAAAATTGAAAAAAACCAGGTAATCCCAAAAATCTGTCAAAAGAAGCGTGTGAGAATTGTATCATTTAACTTGTTGAATTAATATAAGATCTCATTCATAAAAGGAAAATACCAAAATTAGTAAACAACTGTCAAACACACTAAAAACACCTGGGCAACAATACTTTCTATTGAAGGGCACATTCGATTGTGCTCAAGTGAGTGTGCTCAAAGTGTGATTTTTACTCTCATATGGGGATACTTACATGAACAACAATAAAATCCCCCAAATAATTGAAAGGACCAGATGTCCTGCTTTATAATATTTCCTTGTGCATGGACGTTTCCATTCTTGTATCTATGTAAGGTTAAGGACGTACTGAGATCCAACGTAACGTCAGCCAGACCACATAAGTATTTATATATATTTATGTTTATTGCCCAGAGAATAAGGTTAGTGTCCATTGTATGGGAGGGGAGCCAGTCATGGTGCACCCAAACTTTGGGACACTATACTGAACATTAAAAAAAATAGGTAATCACAAAAATCTATCAAAAGAAGCGCGTGAGAATTCTCTACAACCCCATCTCTTTTGCCAACAAATTTAACCTTACGTTGAATCTCAGTACGTCCTTAACCTTACTCTTTTCACTGGAAAATTTAACTCCACTTCTACTTACTATTTTGCCCTGATAATTTTGTTCTCAATTGTTTATACTGACCACCTTTGTGTTGGGAGCTAGTCATAGTTAGCAATGTATTGCCTAGCTATTCGTTATAAGTGCAGATGCAGAGAGTGGAAGGTACTTCTGATTTCTTTCTTCAGCAATAATATCTAGTTTAAGTGATATTTTAACATTGCTTCCTTCTAAACTAGAAAGAATCATTTGAATCTTGTCGTAGATGCTTAAAAGAGTTTTCGTTCTATACACTATTATGTTCTTAGTCATTTAGTTCTAATATGGTAACGAAAACTTACTCATTTAAATGTGAAGTTTAGAAAATTGTTCATATTTGAAGCTAATCAAGGGTTTATGCTCCTTGAGCAATAAATGAAATGGAGGTGATTGATTCAAACAACACTAGTATGAGATCGATTTATAATCAGATAGGATTTATAAATGACTATATTTCAATCATAGTTGATGAAAGCCTTCGTATGTTACAAGAAAGTCCAAGAGGCTGATTTGTCAAAAGACATGGTAACCCCTATTATTAATAATGGATTTGTATAATTTGGTGATTTTACATATTAAAAAATGATAGTATAATTTGTACATGTCTTGCAATGGTGTTGTTATGCTTGTTGGAGTGACTCAGAATGGAAGTGCAGATGCTTGTTGTTATCAACACATTTTTTAGTTTGGAAATTGTTTGATTCTCTTTGAATATCTACAGTCCATATGGTTCTAATAGGTGAGGTTTTACCCTCATTGAGGCAGTGATAGAAATTATTACATATTTTTCTTTTCTACTAGTAGATTGTGTTATTGGCTTCTAGCTGTTACATTAATGTCATTTACTATTTTCTGTTACTCAATGTAATTTTCAGAAACAATAGGAGTTTAAATATTTAAAAAAAGGTATCACATAACTTGGAAGACATATATTCATTCAGTAAACATTTCCATTGTCCATTACAAAAACATGTCCATACAATATACTTGGGCCATATAACTACTATTACTATATTGTAGTTTTTAAATTGAAAGGCCAATTCCACACATCAAAAATTCAGCCCTCAAAAATAAATATTTACTTTCGATAATATCATTTCCAAAATCCGAGAAAGGGCGGTGTTGAATCTGCAGTTGAGGTTGAAGTTGGGGTGTTACTTTGCAATTGCCTCCCCATGTTGACATCCCTCACAGGCGTAGTTGGGAATGGATCAGAACTTGGAGAAGCATTCACTCCAATTGCAAAATTATGTGTTGAAACTGATAAAGGGCAATGTATGCCCATTAATTCTCTTAACATTGGGTGTTGATCAGGAAAAGGATTAATTGGACTACTCAATCTCCTTTTCCTTTTTAACTCTCTTCTTGCCTTCTCAAAATCCTTCTCCTTTATCTCTTGATCCCTTTTAATCCTTTCCTGTTCCTTTCTTTGTTCCCTTTCTTGCCTTTGAATCAACTTTTGGTGCTCCTTTTTTTTCCTTCTATATTCTTTTTCAATCTTTTACCACTCCTTCCTTTCCCTTTTAACAATTCGTTCAACCTTCTTCTCCTGGATTTGTTCCTTTTTTCTTTGCTTTAATTCATCTATTTCTTTTTTTTTGTTCTCTTTCTCAACCAAAAGCTCCATGTACTGATCTGCAGTGATTAGTAGAGATTCCCTACTCAATCTTATACCAGAAGCACTATTTGACCTTGATGATTCTCTAACCTTTTCCATAGGGAGTTTCAAGAATCTACCAAGAGTTTTTTGTCCTTGGTTTGCCTCACAAGTTTGGTTTGAATATGCCCCGAATACCCCTGCTACCTCTAACTGTGAATCTGCATCATTTTCTTCAGCTTGACTGCCAACATAGTAGTGCACCAAATCTGAGTCATGAAGTAGTGTTGGATGAGAGGGTAAAGAGAGGCTGACCTCTTCATTATTGAAGTTCAAGTTTACACCAAGATTAAGAGCTGTTTCTTTCATCCAATCGGGAGGGCTATCTTCTGTGGGAAGAGATAGTGATTCATTGATTTGATTAATTCTGTTTGGAGTTTCCAATTGTTGAGCAACATATTCATTTATATTTATCTCCTTCTGCTGAGGTTTTGATTCTTTCTCCAATTGTGTGTTAGGCACCATCTGAACATCTTCACTTTGCTCTAAATCAACCATAAATAGATGAAGCATATTTTCTGCTGCACCAGCATCATCTTGAAAAGATGTGTCAAATGTTTTGCTTGGTCCCATGTCTTCATCCAAGGCATTGGGATTAAGAGGCCATATCACTGTTCTTTTGAATCATGATTTAATGTTGCTAGGTGTAAGAGCCATTTTGAATGCTTTGCTCCCTAACTCAGCTAATTTAACCCTTTTCACATCTATCCCATGGTTTGCAACTATTCATTTGCGTCTCTCCTCCTTGAAGTATGTTTTGAATGGAGCAAAGACACTCACATCCAATGGCTGTAATTTATGAGAGGTGTGTGCAAGCAATATTAACAAATCGATCCCCAAACTCCTGGCTTCTTGAATTGTCCCCAAAACAACATGTGAACCATGGCCATAAAAAATTAGTAAATGCCTATTGGTAGGAGACACTCCACCAGGTATAGATGATGCAAAGTGATGTAACCAGTTCATGAATAAATCTTTTGTCATCCATGCATGTGATTGTGTTGCCATGCAAGCTCCAGGCTCACAACCTGCAATATAATTTTCTAAATGGCTCTTCCCCTTAAAAAGATAGTATCCTGGAATGCTTTGTCCAGTAGGATTTACACAACACAAAATGTTAATCCATTCTCTACTTTTTGGGATGATATATGGCACACTCCTACTACCCCTTTTAACAAGCGCTCTCGTACTGCAATTCCTTCCAGCTTGTAATCCAGTTTCATCACAATTCCATATTTGGTTTGGTCCATATGGGTTGGCCTCATAAGCTTTAGACAAATTAATGTAGAAGGAACTGACAATTGATGGCCTCAAACACACTACTCAATCCTTATCAAGGCCTTCAGTTGTCCTTAATGTTAGATCCAAGTGTCTTTTTTTAAAACCTGCCCACCATGACTCACCCAGAAAACCATCCGTGAATGGGTTAGACCTTGTTTCGCAGATTTATGCCACACATGTCTTAGGTTGTATAATTTCTAACCCATGTCCCATGTCAACCATTTCATGACACCAACTCACTATCTCCATCTCTTCTTCATCTGTTATAATTTTTGGTGGACCCTTTCTTTTAGTGGTGGTAATGCCCATCAGCCAAGAAGTAAGGGTGGTCACTGGTATACCCCATTTTTTTGCAGCAGCATGTGTAGAGTATCCATAATCTTCAACATCTTTCATGGCATTATTCATATGAGACTTGTTCCAATCAGATCTTGGCTTTGACACTTTTTTGTGTTGAAGGGCTCACGCTTATTGCTTGGACATTTACTTCTTCATGTGGTGTGTCATTGGCATCTTGAGGTGGGGTATTGATAGCCTCTTCTTCATGTTCTTCACTTGGCGGAAATCTTGCTCCCCTAATTTTGGCACATGCAGGTCTTACTCCTTTTGGAAGCTGCCTTCTCCTCATGATGTCAATAAAAACCTGCTAAGATAGATAAATTACCAAACCGATGTAACTTACAACAATGAGATTTTTAGAATATTGAATCAACTAACGTAAAAGGAAGTGCAGCCATTTGATGTGAGTTCCTATGTTCTGAGCAATGGATACTTCAAAGATCAAAGGTGAAAATGGGTCTAGTACAGAGGAAGGCAACATTATTAAAACAAATACAAATTTGAATTTATGACCAAATATACATCTACATGAAAAAGACAACATGCAATATAGTTGTATGCTTCCTTTTAATGTAGATGAATATTCACAAGTAATTCTGAGCTAAATTAATGAAACCTGTAGATGTATGTGTACATGTAGATTTATATTTACAAGTAATTCCAGGATAAATTGAAGAAATATGTATATGTATACTTACAAGTAATTACATGTTAGATGTATATTTTATGCTGCCTTTTCATGTAGTTGTATATTCTATGCTTCATTTTCATGTAACTGTATATTTTATGCTGCCTTTTCCTATCGTTGTATATTCTGTAGATGTATATTTACATTCAGATGTGTATCTGTAGATGTTTTTTTACAAGTAGATGTATATTTCATATATATCTATTTGTAAATATAGAGCCTTTCATTAATTTAGCCTGGAATTTCTTGTAAATATACGTCTACAGAACATACATCTACTTGGAAATATGAATTACAGATTTCATTAATTTAGTCTGGAATTACTTGTAAATATACATTACAGATTTTATTAATTTAGCCTATAATTACTTTTAAATATACACGTACACATTTCATTAATTTAGCCTAGAACTACTTATAAATATACATCTACAAATTTGTAACATCCCCATTTTAAGATACCAGAACAAGGGAATTTTTTTTTTTTATAAAACGTTCTCTGTTATGAATTATATAATTCAAACACATGTTCAAGTTTTAATAATTGTTCTCTGCCCAAACAATGCAGTTTGGAACACACAATTTCCTTTTAAAACTAATGTTCCCTGTTCACATATTTGCAATATGAACACACATTCAGTGCCATTCAATCATATAACAGATTCCATATGCTGCTGTAAATGACTCGAAGAACTACCGATCTCCCATTTTCATGACTCGAAGTTTCAACGATCTCTCATTTCATGACTCGGCAACTACCGATACTTCATGTTCATTCATGCATAGTATAATATATATACAAGGTTCTCTTACCGTTTCTGGTTATCGAAGTGATCCATTTAAGAAGCCTATCTGAATATCTATTACTGATATTCATCTAACATCCTGCATCTTAAATTAGGTGATCAGGACAACACAACCAGCACTTGCGATACTTTGGCAAAAGATTTTCACATGCTTTGCATGATCATATTCCTGGATGTGATACACACCAATGGAATACATCCTTCACCTCACTTCACCTATTATCTAGAATGGTCTTTCCTGGTTCCTACCAGTCCTTCCAAAATAAGGTCAAATTCTAACTCCAACTAGCAATATGAACGAGTATAGGAAGGCACTCATGGTAACTAAAGATACGTAGACATATGATGTCGTTCCTAAACGACTCCGTGTGTCTAGTTATCTTTAGTCCTGCGGAGTCACTCCGTATACGTGATCATACTCCTATCCCCAACCAAGATCTTAATATTCAGCTTATGTAATCTTGATGCTTTAATTCAGGAGGGCATTGTAATATGTCAGCTATAACATTGTGTCGTCATGAAGGCCCCACCTTCATGAAGACACCTTGCTATAGCTGGCGTATGTCAATGTCCTACGGAATCCTCCCATTGAGAGTACACATCTAGCTCAAGTGATTTGGATATGATCTTAATAATTAAGATCAACTTTCAGCAGCCATGCTGATCCTTTATCCTCGTTCTTGTTATAGTTGTATGTAGCTAAGAGAGACTAAATCCATCTTCTAGCTTACTATGCATCTTATCCTTCGTACCGAAGGGTTGCATTTTCTCTACTTGGTTCTTTTCTTAATCATTGGATTAAACAGCCCATTACCGACAGACTTAATAAGTTTAACCTATTAAACTTAACCAAGTTTTTCCACAACTGAAAACAAATTTAGAATTCTAGCTCATTAGACATCATTAAAATGAGGTCTAATTCTCAATGAATATATTCATTTATTCTCCTTAACCTTACATAGTTAAGGTCTATTAGCCCTGGATATATTTTTCCCATATCCTTACTTTCTAAATTTAACATTCGAGGCTATTAACGGAGTCCGAATACGAAGTTCGGCTGCTCCTAAGTTATTTGATATTCCTTAGCTTCCAAGCTAATCCTGAATACCTATCAATTATGAGATCATGTTCTTCCTAATCCTTTTTAATGTCAATTAAAAATTCATCTTAACCCAAGTATGAACTAATTGCACATTTCAACTTAAAAGTTGCATTTAGGTAAGAATAGATGTCAATTCCTTTTAAATCCATCCAAGGACAATTGAATAATTCTAAATCAAGAAATAACATTATATTTCCAATTTAATCAACAATATCAAACTGATATAGTCATTAAAATATCACACTTGTATTTGTATTCATCATTCCATTTCATTAGATTAATACATTTTCCAGTCCAAATGACTGGATTTTGTTTATATTAAACAACGTTACAACTCATAGATAGAAGAATGTACTTTCTTCTTTTCACAATTCCTCGTAGAGGAATAATAACTATCAAATACAATTCATCTTCAGGCAATCAAAAGAAGTATCAGAAAACAGCCATGTCTTCATTTTACTCAAGTTCCATCTGCAAAATTACTTGCACGAGTCATTTCATTGAACTGAGCATATTAAGCACTTGTCATTAAAATGAGGTGCTTCTAATTAACTGTCTCTATAAAAGAACCCTGCTTTTATGAAACGTTAATTTGAACATCAATCAAGAATAAAGTATCAAAAAGAATGAACAGCATAACAACTGAACCATCTAAATACCATCCCAATCAATCAAAGGATTGTTGTCCTATTTCCCACATAACCATTACAAGATGCAATTTCCTTCAACAGTTACAGATTACAACATTTGTAAGAACTAGGAATACAAGTAAGCATACTGCTGTTATAACATAACTGCTATCAAATTCCTTCCCTTTCATTAGTTATAATATCAAAGGATAAATCTAACTGAAATGTAAACCAATTACTTTCCTTTCAGTTCATGCATCTCCTTTGATTTCAAGCAATCAAGTATAGATGAGAAAAGCAAACATCAATAAAAATAGATGCTTAGACCTAAGAAATACAAAATTCGTTCCTAAACGGTTACAGATTTCCAACTGTATGAGAGAAGAAATGATCATTATTCCAAGTTATCCATCCACATTCCTATTCCTTTCCTCATGACTGTACTGAAAATTGAATCCAAACGAGACATCAAATCAAGATAACAGTTCAGAGTGAAACTTACAAAATCCATTCAGAATTCACTTTCCAGCAGCAAAGAATAATTCCATTCATATTCAGCTTTAAATAAAGACAAGGAAGAATTTATTATCCATATCAATACTTCCTTTCAGGCAGGCACATACGAATACCAAAACCAGGTTAGTAAGACATCGTATTCATCATAGAATAAGCAGTATAAAGATGCATACTATGTACTTACTGTACTAGAAGGATTCAAACTTCCTTCACTATATTTTAACCAATCAAACAGTTATACAGTCCCTTTATCAAATATTAACACGACTTTCTATACCTATGAACGCACACAGTTCATAATTAATAATTTGCACATTGTTGTTACCTATAACAAGTCTAATCCGGGTGTACAGTGAAGCTCTAGTGTTATTTCCAGAATTCAAATAGCAAGAAGAGAAAAATTCATCTCTATAATTATTTACATAAGAAAACATCCATCTTCTTCCAACACAACCAAAATCACTCAAGTCGAGTTCATTTTTTTGTATGACAGTGCAAAATCAGAGATCCCACGAAACATTTCAACCTTCCATTTGTATAGAAAGAAAATAGCACACAGAAAAATATCTAAATACCACTGTCACTTCTATCAAGCTGAACCTATAATGCTCAATAAACCCAATTACCGTTTCTTTCCAAAATCTAAAACAGTAGAAAAAGGAAGAACTCGTTTCCTTCTATTTTCAGTAAAGAAACAATCATCTTCTTCAAAATGTAATAAAAACACCCAAATCGTGTTTATTTCATCATGACAGCTCAACCCATATTAACAATAGAACAATTTTTCAACAATGAAAAACAAACTCACATAGCCTGTACAGTTTCCATTCAATATACCATATGCAATGAATACCCAAATTTGAGTTCCTTGCCAACAAACATTTCTACCCGAAATCCATTTTTCTATTTCATAATGATATGCAAAACTCAAAATGCAATATTCATATATCAATACCTCTATCAAGGCAAACCCGCATGAGGGTATTAGATACATAAGCTTGGTACATTCAGGACAGACTCAAACAACAAACCAAATTTTCATGTTTTCCATTTACTTGCACAGAAATCCCAAGCCAAGTCGTATTCACAAAAACAGTTTGAGTTAGAAGATCAACCGTATCCATAGAACACTATAAAATCAACTTTCCATCACAACAAGGAAAGAATATAATCATTTATAAGTTCAGAAGAAAAACAATTTCTTTTTCCAACTTCCAACGAATACCCAAGTCGTATTCGTCCATTTCTTATACAAAAGAAGAAGCACAGCATGTAGATTATATTACTATCATTTCCTTCTAACCGAGCTCGTAATGCTCAAATAAAACTCAAATGCCAGTTCCTTTAAAATCCAAAAATGCTATTACCTTCTAGAACCCAAAACAGCAGAAGGAAAAGGGTCTTATTTCCTTTTTTAAAGATTTCAGTAAAGAATCAACTTCAAACAACTCGCACATCAATACTTTCCATCATTCCAGTTCGTATTAGCAAGAAGAACGATTGTTTCAATAATGTCGAACAAACTCATACACAGCAAGGCTGTACAGTTTCATAACACACATGACAAATTCCCCAGATACTATCAAATCACAACCAGCACAGACATGGAGGTGTTTCCACTCAATTAAAAATGCAAGGACAGTTCGAATCACAATAACAAGAAAATTGATTCTAAACCCATATTCATTTCAAACAATGACAGCAAAATCGAATAAACCCAAAACCCCCTTCAACAGAAGAGCATGGTTGTTTTAATGAGACGCTTAAGTAAAGCAAGTAGTTTTAAAGAGAAGGGCTTAACATGCCTGCAAATTCTTCCTCGAAACTCGAAGAAAACCGCGTTTACAGAAGGTGTTTCCTTCCACGGCGACAGCAATGAGCTTCCAAACAATCACCTTCCTGCTTCAAGCTCAGCAAACGGCCTTCAATTTCCAAAGAACAGATGACAGACAACCAAACACAACTGGTTCGACTGAACCAATCAAAAACCAAATGCAGAGCAACTTCTCAAAAACCCGAGCAAACACAAATGACCAACAAAAATTCCTCCAAACTCTTTCCAAGGCGGACTGGTCATGCAAAGACCAAAAAGAATTAAATGCATTAAAGGCTCTGCCTTTTTCCTATTTCCTCACGCCACCCGCCGACTTGGGTTGGTGAACTCCCAATTTAAAATTTTGCATGCAAACCAGAGTTTAGTTCTCATGACCAACTAGAATACCTCCACCTTTTTCCTGTTCCCCGCCAAACTTGGCGCTGTCCACGCAAGGACTCTACATTCAATTGTCATTTAATTCCCTTTCATCCTTATTCTTTCCATCCCCCCATGGGTCTGTGCGTCCCCTTCCTTAGGTTAGGATTAGTTTAGGATTCATAATAGTGTTCAAACCTAGGTCACCGCCTAGTCTCTTAGGTTAATAGAACTTAGGTCTATGTTTCATCATTTTAGAATTTAAAAATCCACTTAGGATAGTAGTTTAGGATGTAAGGTAGAACTTAGGATTAGATTATGATCTAATTCCCTCTAACACCTAACACTAATCAACCTCCAATCCAGTCTTTCCGACTGTCATCAAATTTCAACACTGTGCAAGGCATTTCGTCCCACATTACACATGCCTGAGCCACCCGCATCCAGGCATTTATCGCCTTACGGGATCTCACGTTACGACAGTGCATGGTTCGTGAATCAAACCTTCGTCCGTTGGCATCTACGTGCCAGCTGTTCATACCTAAAATCAGGTGCTGCACATTTATATCAACCTTCATTTCAGGTTCAAGAGTAAATCGTCAAAGTGATCACAAGAAGGCCACAGCATACTTTGGATCAATGGAATTGATTCAAGGTGTGTTGTCAATCAGCGAATAGAGTTCAGCAAGCATACGATAAATTTGTTGTCACATCAGCAAACACACAAGTAACAATAACTACTGTCCCATGCAAATAAATTACAGTATGCAAGAATCCATATTAGTAACACATTCCCTTAAGATCAAAATATATATCTTAACATGTTTGCCTTCATTTCAGCAGTTACAACATCAAGAAAGTAATTACCATGATAAATTACAAAAATCAGGGCGTTACATTCCTCCCTCCTTAAAGAATCATCGTCCCGATGATCAAATTAACCAAATCAAGGAGTTCCTAAGACAAAGTTCAGTTATTTTCCTTCCATTCATAAGTTCATACCAAAACAGATTCACTCTTAAAAACAGTGTTTTAAGACAACTGTACAATAAACTAATAATTGTCTAAGTTTGGTAGAATTATCAGTTTTTCAAATTTCAAATTCGATCAAACAAATGTGGAAAAGTAGATCTCATTTCTTCAATATTTTCCCAAGTTGCACTTTCTTCGCTGAACTGGTCCCACTAGACCTTACATTGATTCACTTCGCGATTTCTTAAGTACAACTGGCGAGTTCCCAGCACTCGAATGGGCTTAACCATGATTATTCCTGGGTCTTGGACCTACAAGGAATTCCAATTCAGCACATGTGATAAATCTGTCACGTATTTCTTAAGCAAAGAAATATGAAAAACATCATGCATTTGAGACAAAGCAGGAGGTAATGCCAGACGATAAGCTACAGGGTTGATTATTTCAACAATGTCAAAAGGTCCCACGTATCGTGGCGACAACTTGGCAGCCTTTCCAAAAGTTATTGAGCTCTTTTTCGGCTTCACCCGAAGAAAGACCTTCTCTCCCAGTTTATAATTCCTATCAACCCGCTTTAAGTCTGCATAACTCTTTTGCCTATTGGCAACCTCCTTTAGATGTTATCGAATCATTTTGATTTGTTGTTCCATTTCCGTAAGGATTTCTGGTCCAATTACCTCTCTGTCCTCAACGTTGTCCCAGCTGACAGGAGTTCTACATTTTCTTCCATACAATGCTTCAAAGGGCGCCATTTTTAAAGAGGCATGATATGTATTATTGTAAGCAAATTCTACCAGCGGAAGGTATTCCTCCTATTTATATTACTGGTCCATGCAATACATTCTTAACATGTCCTTTAAAACCTGATTGACTCTCTCAGTCTGTCCATCCGTCTCCGGATGATACGCAGAACTGAAGTTTAATTTAGTTCCCAAGGCCGCCTTAAGCGTTTGCCAAAACCTTGATGTCATCCTCAGATCTCTGTCCGATATGATTAATTCCGGTATTCCATGCAATCTGAAGATTTCATGTACAAATCTCCTTGCTAACACTGGTGCATCGTCTTTCAAATTACCAACAATGAAGTGTGCCACTTTGGTCAATTTGTCGACTACAACCAGGATAATGTCATGCTTATTTCTTGACATAGGCAATCCTTGAACGAAATCCATCGTTATCACTTGCCATTTGTACTGCGGAATTCTAACCATCTTCGCTACCTTGCATTCAGATTTGGCTGAGTAAAAATATACTTCAGCCCCAGATGGTTTGTTTTTAACTCAAAAGGCTTGCCTACAAGGTAATGCCTCCACATTTAAAGTGCATGAACAATGGCCCAACAAGTTCTAGGTCGTGTGGAGCATAATTTCCACCATATAACTTTTTCATTCTGCTTCCAGAAGCTATAACATGGTTATGCTGTAATAGAATACCTCCAAGGCCCTCTCCTGAAGCATCTGTTACAACCGTAAAATGCCATTTGGGTCAGGTCCAGTTAAAATAGGTGCTGTAATTAACTGTTCCTTTAAATTCAGTTAAAGGAAATTTCGCATCTTAAGTCCATTCAGCCAAAGGTATATATACCCTGTTTTGCAGCGAAGTGATTGGGGCAGCAATTCCTTCATTAGTCCTTAATGAACTTTCGATAATATCCTGCCATAGCCCATGACAGCTCCTTACGGGTCGTGCAGCATTCTTAGGTGCAGGCTACTCGGTTATAGACTGTGATCTTGGAAGGGTCAAGGATCTGATTCCAAGGCATGCTTATCACCTCATCCTTAATACTGCACCTCTGCATCATAAAAGGAACGTTATAAGAGCAGTTTACCATACAACTTCCTTCTTTCTCAGAGCATTTCCAGCTACTATCCTTAGATTTTCCTGGTACCCTTCGACATGTTTAGCTTATATCAAGAATGTCATATAAGAAGACAAGCAAAAACTTGTCTAACCATTCTTCGAAAAATACCTTGTTCATTCAGATTCATGAAGGCGGTAGGTGCATTGGTCAACCCAAAAGGTAACACCGTGAACTCATCATGCCTCAGTACCTTGATCTAAAAGTTGTTTTATGAATATCTTCTTCCTTTATTCTCAGCTGATGATACCCAGATCAAAGATTTATTTTTGAATAGACTGATGCTCCTCGCATCTGATCGAGCAGATCATCAATCCTAGGGAGTGGGTACTCGATTTTTAATAGTTGCTTTGTTCAACATTCTGTAATCAATGCACAAGCGTCAAAGTGCCATCCTTTTTCTTTACAAAAATTACCGGCGCTCCCCAAGGTGAGACGCTCGGTCTTATCAGCCCCTTAGTCAAAATTTCTTGTAACTGAGCCTTTAGCTCTACCAACTTGATGGTGGTCATCCTATAAGGTGCCTTAGATATGGGTTCAGTTCCCGGTTTGATTTCTATTGCAAAGTCAAACTCACGTTTGGGTGGAAGACCTGGCAATTCCTCCAGAAACACATCACGGAAACCCCTTAACAATGGATATCTTTCCATAAAATCATTATCTTCCTCATACATTTTCTATCATTTTTACTGCATACAAGGTGCAGCCTCTGTTTTTTAGCCATTTTCAGTTGCATAGCTGTCAGTTTCCTAACTGCAACTTCACGTTTTACACCTTGAATGACTGTTGCTTTCTGCAGGTCATCAAAACAACAAATTTGTTTTTCATAATAGTTGACCTTTGCCTTATGCTCTAGCCAACTAGTTAACTCCAATAATGATATCATATGATCCTAGAGGAGTGACATACAAGATCAACTTCGGTGGAGAAACTAGGCAAGTCAAGAATTGCCCCAAAAAGGCACATTTCGACTGTATGGACAACATTATTCCCATAATGCACTTTCCATGTTTTATCCATTCGTTCAGCCCTTATTTTTTATTTCATTGCAAGTTTAGCAGAAATAAAGCATTCAGTAGCTCCAGTATCAAAAAGTATGACTACAGGTGTACCGAATAACTTACCTAGAACTTCTATAGGTGTAACTTGCTTTTCAGCTTATCTGTTAGCCACCGCAGCGTGTATCCTATGCTGCTGACCGTGATCATCCTTCTTTAAAGGACAATGATTCGCATAGTGGTCCTTTCCACAGTTGAAGCATCCTCCAACTGGCCCTTTTCTAGGCTCAAATTTGTTACCAGCTTTGAAGTTATCATTCTAGCTCCCATAGGACTTCTGTCCATTGCCACTAACTTTCATGAAGCTGTTCCGTATGTTATTTACAGGTCTGTTCATCACAGATTTCTTGTTGTTATCCACAACAATTTTGTTTTTCACACCAAACCTTTTCCAAGGTCCCCTTTTTGGTGCAAGATATGAAGAAGAATTGGGAATCTTCTTCCTTATCTCTTCCCTGTGAGTAGATATTGCTCTCAATTTCTATTCCTGTCTGATTGCCTTTTCGACAACTCCATCCATGGTGGTTGGGCCGTGGACATCCACTTCACCACCAATGATGGGATTCAGTCCCATTATGAATTTACAGTATTATGAACTTCTCGTCAGCTTGGTACTGCGGCACATACTTAAGGAGTTTAGTAAACCCTTCCCAGTATTCCGTCACCGACAACCTTCCTTGCGACCAGTTCTGAAATTCAGTCATTTTCCTATCAAAATAGATTTGAGGCAACCATCGTTGCCTAAAATAACCCTTAAATTGATCCCAAGTTATGTCTGATTCGACAATATTCAACTCAACCTTACGGTTGTCCCACCATGATGATGCTTCATGAGAAAGCTGATATGCTCCCCATATCGCTTTGGTCTCTTCGGAGAAGTTTCTTATTGCAAAGTATTTCTCCATTTCACTGAGCCAATTCTCAGCTCTGTCCCCAAGGGTTGTTCCATCAAACTTTGGAGGACTTATTCTCTTTATATCATTTGTAAGTTCAGCTGCTAATCTTACCCTTTTATTTTTAGGGGGATTAGGAGCAATTACATTATTATTATCAACACCCGGATTCCCTCCATTGATGTTGTCCACAGGAGGCGGCTGATCATTTATTTCAGCTTCATCTTCCTCCTCTTCATTGCCCATTGACTATGCTGTTCCAGAATAGTCAAATGATCCCTCGTATCAAGTAGGGCAACAAGGATTTCATCTAGCTTTTGAGCCAGTAGCTGCTTCTCCACCCTAGTAATGGGTTATTCACAGCATTCCCTCTTGTTTTGACCATTTTCTGTTCAATATGAAAATGTAAACCTTATTAATATCGTGGACTCATTAGGTCCAAGAGCTGCAACCTTCAGCTCTGATACCAAGATGTAACATCCCCATTTTAAGATACCAGAACAAGGGAATTTTTTTTTTAAAATAAAAATAAAAATTCTTTGTTATGAATTATATAATTCAAACACACGTTCAAGCTTTAATAATTGTTCTCTGCCCAAACAATACAGTTTGGAACACACAATTTCCTTTTAAAAATAATGTTCCTTGTTCACATATTTGCAATATGGAACACACATTCAGTGTCATTCAATCATATAACAGATTCCATATGCTGCTGTAAATGACTCGAAGAACTACCGATCTCCCATTTTCATGGCTCGGAGTTTCAACGATCTCTCATTTCATGACTCGGCAACTACTGATCCTTCATGTTCATTCATGCATAGTATATTATATATACAAGGTTCTCTTACCGTTTCCAGTTATCGAAGTGATCCATTTAAGAATCCTATCTGAATATCTATTACTGATATTCATCTGACATCCTGCATCTTAAATTAGGTGATCAGGACAATGCAACCAACACTTGCGATACTTTGGCCAAATATTTTCACATGCTTTGCATGATCATATTCCTGGATGTGATACACACCAATGGAATACGTCCTTCACCTCACTTCGTCTATTATCTAGAATGGTCTTTCCTAGTTCCTACCAGTCCTTCCAAAATAAGGTCAAATTCTAACTCCAACTAGCAATATGAACGAGTATAGGAAGGCACTCATGGTAACTAAAGATACGCAAACATACGATGTCATTCCTAAACGACTCCGTGTGTCTAGTTATCTTTAGTCCTCTGGAGTCACTCCGTATACGTGATCATACTCCTATCCCCAACCAAGATCTTAATATTCAGCTTATGTAATCTTGATGATTTAATTCGGGAGGGCATTGTAATGTGTCAGCTATAACATTGTGTCGTCATGAAGGCCCCGCCTTCATGAAGACACCTTGGTGTAGCTGACGTATGTCAATGTCCTATAGAATCCTCCCATCAAGAGTACACATCCAGCTCAAGTGATTTGGATATGATCTTAATAATTAAGATCAACTTTCAGCAGCCATGTTGATCCTTTAATCCTCGTTCTTGTTACAGTTGTATGTAGCTAAGAGAGACTAAATCCGTCTTCTAGCTTACTATGCATCTTCTCCTTCGTACCGAAGGGTTGCATTTTCTCTACTTGGTTCTTTTCTTAATCATTGGATTAAGCAGCCCATTACCGACAGACTTAATAAGTTTAAGTTTAACCTATTAAACTTAACCAAGTTTTTCCACAACTGAAAACAAATTCAGAATTCTAGCTCATTAGACGTCATTAAAACGAGGTCTAATTCTCAATGAATATATTCATTTATTCTCCTTAACCTTACATAGTTAAGGTCTATTAGCCCTAGATATATTTTTCCTATATCCTTACTTTCTGAATTTAACATACGGGGCTATTAATGGAGTTTGAAAATGAAGTTTGGCTGCTCCTAAGTTATTTGATATTCCTTAGCTTCCAAGCTAATCTTGAATACCTATCAGTTATGAGATCATGTTCTTCCTAATCCTTTTTAATGTCAATTAAAAATTCATCTTAACCCAAGTATGAACTAATTACACATTTCAACTTAAAAGTTGCATTTAGGTAAGAATAGATGTCAATTCCTTTTAAATCCATCCAAGGACAATTGAATAATTCCAAATCAAGAAATAACATTATATTTCCAATTTAATCAAAAATATCAAACTGATATAGTCATTAAAATATCACACTTGTATTTGTATTCATCATTCCATTTCATAAGTTCATACATTTGCCAATCCAAATGACTGGAATTTGTTTATATTAAACAACGTTACAACTCATAGATAGAAGAATGTACTTTCTTCTTTTCAAAATTCCTCGTAGAGGAATAATAACTAACAAATACAATTCATCTTCAGGCAATCAAAAGAAGTATCAGAAAACAGCCATGTCTTCATTTTACTCAAGTTCCATCTACAAAATTACTTGCACAGATCAGTTCATTGAACTGAGCATATTAAGCACTTGTCATTAAAATGAGGTGCTTCTAATTAACTGTCTCAATAAAAGAACCCTGCTTTTATGAAACGTTAATCAGAACATCAATCAAGAATAAAGTATCAAAAAGAATGAACAGCATAACAATTGAACCATCTAAATACCATCCCAATCAGTCAAAGGATTACTGTCCTGTTTCCCACATAACCATTACAAGGTGCAATTTCCTTCAACAGTTCCAGATTACAACATTTGTAAGAACTAGGAATACAAGTAAGCATACTGCTGTTATAACATAACTGCTATCAAATTCCTTCCCTTTCATTAGTTATAATATCAAAGGATAAATCTAACTGAAATGTAAACCAATTACTTTCCTTTCAGTTCATGCATATCCTTTGATTTCAAACAATCAAGTACAGATGAGAAAAGCAAACAACAATAAATATAGATGCTTAAACCTAAGCAATACAAAATTCGTTCCAAAACGATCACAGATTTCCAACTGTATGAGAGAAGAAATGATCATTATTCCAAGTTATCCATCCACATTCCTATTCCTTTCCTCATGACTGTACTGAAAATTGAATCCAAACGAGACATCAAATCAAGATAACAGTTCAGAGTGAAACTTACAAAATCCATTCAGAATTCACTTTCCAGCAGCAAAGAATAATTCCATTCATTTTCAGCTTTAAATAAAAACAAGGAAGAATTTATTATCCATATCGATACTTCCTTTCAGGCAGGCACATACGAATACCAAAACCAGGTTAGTAAGACATCGTATTCATCACAGAATAAGCAGTATAAAGATGCATACTATGTACTTACTGTACTAGAAGGATTCAAACTTCCTTCACTGTGTTTTAACTAATCAAACAGTTATACAGTCCCTTTATCAAATATTCACACGACTTTCTATACCTATGAATGCACACAATTCATAATTAATAATTTTCACATTGCTGTTACCTACAACAAGTCTAATTCGGGTGTACAGTGAAGCTCTAGTGCTATTTCTAGAATTCAAATAGCAAGAAGAGAAAAATTCATCTCTGTAATTATTTACATAAGAAAACACCATCTTCTTCCAACACAACAAAAATCACTCAAGTTGAGTTCATATTTTTTGTATGACAGTGCAAAATTAGAGATCCCACGAAACATTTCAACCTTCCATTTGTACAGAAAGAAAACAACACTTAGAAAAATATCTAAATACCGTTGTCACTTCTATCAAGCTGAACCTATAATGCTCAATAAACCCAATTACCGTTTCTTTCCAAAATCTAAAACAACAGAAAAAGGAAGAACTCGTTTCCTTCTATTTTCAGTAAAGAAACAATCATCTTCTTCAAAATGTAATAAAAACACCCAAATCGTGTTTATTTTATCATGATAGCTCAACCCATATTGACAATAGAACAATTTTTCAACAATGAAAAACAAACTCACATAGCCTGTATAGTTTCCATTCAATATACCATATGCAATGAATACCCAAATTCGAGTTCCTTGCCAACAAACATTTCTACCCAAAATCCATTTTTCTATTTCATAATGATATGTAGAAACTCAGAATACAATAATCATTTATCAATACCTATATCAAGGCAAACCCGCATAGGGTATTAAATGCGCAAGTATGGTGCAGACGAAACAGTCTCAAACAGCAAGACGGTTCTCATACATTTCATTCATTGCACAGAAATAAAAATCCGAGTTTGTATTCACGAATACAATCCGAACTGGAAGATCGAACCGTATCAACAAAACACAACAAAATCATCTTCCCAATCACAGCAAGGAGAAAATATAATCATTCATAAGTTAAAAAAAAACAGTTACTTTCTCCAACTTTCACGAATACCCAAGTCGCATTCATCCATTTCTTTTACAAAAGAAAAAGCACAGCATGCAGAATATGACTATCACTTCCATCAACCGAGCTCATAATGCTCAATAAAACCCATTTATCATTTCCTTCATAATCTAAAATAGCAGAAGGAAGAGGAACTCATTTCCTCAAAATTTCAGTATAGAAACAACGTCAAACAACTCGCACAGCAGGCACAATAACATAGTTAAGAATGAATTTCCCAATACTGTCGATAAAACCAACACAGCAAGGCTGTATTTCCAACTCAAGGAATATGCAAAGATAGTTCAAATCACAATAGCAAGAAAACCATTCTACCCAAATCATTTCCAACATGACAGCAAAATCGACTAAACCCAAATCATCTCAGTCATGACAACAATCAAATAAACCCAAAACCCCCTTCAACAGAAGAGCAGGGTTGTTTTAATGAGACGTTTAAGCAAAGAAAGTAGTTTTAAAGAGAAGGGCTTAACATGCCTACAATTTTTCCTTAAAACTCGAAGAAAACCGCGCCTACAAGTGGTATTTCCTTCCACGGTGACAGCAACAAGCTTCCCAACAATCACCTTCTGCTACAGGATCGAAAAATAGCCTTTAATTTCCAAAGAACAGTGATAACAACCAAACACAACTGGTTCGACTGAACCAAGAAAAACCAAATGCAGAGCAACTTCCAAAAATCTGAAAAAACACAAATGACCAACAAAAATTCCTCCATACTCTTTCCAAGGCGGGCTGGTCGCAAAGACCAAGAAATTAAATGCATTAAAGGCTCTTCCTTTTTCCTATTTTCTCACGCCACCCTGCCGACTCGGGTTGGCGAACTTCCAATCCCAAATTGTGCATGCAAACAGAGTTTAGTCTCATGTCTAACCGAATACCTCTAACTTTTCCTATTCCTGCCAAACTTGGCGCTGTCCACGTAAGGACCTACATTCAATGCCATTAAATTTCCTTCCATCCTTATCCTTTCCATCCCCCCATGGGTCTGTGCGTCCCCTTCCTTAGGTTAGGATTAGTTAGGATTTATAATAGTGTCCAAACTTAGGTCATCGCCTAGTTCTTAGGTTAATAGGATTTAGATCCATTTTCACCATTTAGAATTTAAAAATCCACTTAGGATAGTAGTTAGGATATAAGGTAGGACTTAGGGTTAGATTAGGATCTAATTCCCCCTAACACTTAACAAATCAATTTCCAGTCAAGTCTTTTCGACTGACATCTAATTTCAACACTGTGCAGGACATTTCGTCCCACGTTACACATGCCGGAGCCACCCGCATCCAGGCCTTTATCACCTTACGGGGTCTGGTGTTACACAGTGTATGGTTCGTGAATCGAACCTTTTCCGTTGGCATCTACGTGCCAACTATTCATACCTGAAATTAGGTGCTGCACATTTATATCAACCTTCAGTCCGGTTTAAACAGTAAATCGACAAAGCGATCACAAGAAGGCCACAACATACTTTGGATCAATGGAATTGATTCAAGGTGTGTTGTCAATCAGTGAATAGAGTTCAGCAAGCATACGACAAATTTGTCATCACATCAGCAACATACAAGCAAAAATAACTGCTGTCCCATGTAAACAAATTACAGTATGCAAGAATCCAGATTAGCAACACATTCCTTTAAGATCAAAAATATATCTTAACATGTTTGCCTCCATTTCAGTAGTTACAACATTAAGAAAGTAATCACCATGATAACTTACAAAAATCAGGGCGTTACAAATTTCAGAGCAATTAGCCTAGAATTACTTGTTAATATACATCTACATGAAAGGCAGCATAAAGTATGCACCAGCAAGTATGCACGGTGGGTTACATGTCAGATTTGTTTGCCAAAGTAGATTGGGTTGTCGAGAAATTCTCAAGCGGTTCTTTTGACATATTTTTGGGCTTACCAAGTTTTTTCCTAACTCCCCTCCCATATATAGATTGACAAAAAAAATATATTAAAATTAAATGAATGTGCATCAATATAACAACAGAGTTAAGAACTTATTATGTGGCACTATGATGTGGAATAACAATTGATTACGGTAGCTTGGAACTGTAATTGTCATGCACTATCAAAATAATACTAACTGAATAAAATTTCAGAGCAATTGAGGAACTGAATTTATAGGAGATATGAAAAGTGTTGTAGTTGATTGACTCCTTGTGCTTTTTTTTTGACTTGGGTACGATTGGTCGATCCTCTGTGCTTGTTTTTGATGGGGTGAAACTGATAGGGGTGGATCCATATTATGATATTTTATTTCAAGACTCATATTTGAAGTTCAATTTTATTTGATTTCTCATTTCAATCAATCTTTGTTTCTTGAGCCTCACATTTGTTGAAAATATGCAGGTAAATCATTTGATGGGATTAGCTGGTTAGAAAATGGTGAGAAAGTTAATGCTTAAGACACCTTGTAGGTGAAAAATGGTGCACTTTGGACTTATGCTTGTGAGAACTTGCCCCAAAGTTTTGTGTAAGACAAACCTTTTACAAACACTGAAAATGGTTACCACTCATAATTATATAAAAAAGTTGACATAAATTATATTATGAATGTGGTATCATGTTTTGTTAGGGGATAAATACAATTATTATCCTTGTAGTAATACATGTTGACCTTTAAATTGGCAAACATGAGAGTAAATCTATGTTATTTTATGTTTACAAATGATATCAGTATTCTATGTGATAGATTCATGGCTGTAGAGAAAAGTGGACAACACAGTCAGTTTTGAGAGTGTTGGTTACATTTAAGGATAGTAATTTCATTCAATTATTAATATTTTAATGTGTAAAAATTGAGTCAAAGAATGTCAACTACCCTCAACCACTATTGGGTAATTGCACCATCACTGGCTCCTCTCCCCCTAAACCCTCTCTACTCTCTCTCTTCCCACCAACTCAAATTAGTTTGGACTCAAATCCTTGTCTTCCGAACTTGAGATTTACTTTCTTAATCATGGCGCCACTTCGGTTCATCGTTCATCACTTGCCATTTGTACTGCGGAATGCAATCTAACCATCTTCGCTACCACACGCCTTGCATTCAGATTTGGCTGAGTAAAAATATACTTCAGCCCCAGATGGTTTTTGTTTTTAACTCAAAAGGCTTGCCTACAAGGTAATGCCTCCACATTTAAAGTGCATGAACAATGGCCCAACAAGTTCTAGGTCGTGTGGAGCATAATTTTGTTCATGTAAAATTAAGCTTTTGCTTTCATAAGCTATAACATATACTTATTTTTGTAATAGAATACCTCCAAGGCCCTCTCCTGAAGCATCTGTTACACAACCATAAAATACCTGACATCCTTTTGGATCAGGTACAGTTAAAATAGGTGCTTAAACTGTTGTTAAAACTGTTCCTTTAAATTTTTAAAGGAAATTCACATTTGTCACTCCAGACAAATTTCTTATCCTTCTTTTGCAGCGAAGTGATTGGGGCAGCAAATTTTGAAAAGTCCTTAATGAACTTTCGATAATATCCTGCCAAGCCCATGAAGCTCCTTACTTCGTGCACATTCTTAGGTGCAGGCCACTCGGTTATAGATGTGATCTTTGAAGGGTCAACAACTATTCCATTCTTGCTTATAACGTGTCCCAAATAATGCACCTCTGCATCATAAAAGGAACATTTAGACAGTTTACCTACAAACTTTCTCTTCTCTTAAATTTCCAGCACTATCCTTAGATGTTCTTGGTGCTCTTCGAACATTTTTAGAGTATATAAGAATGTCGTCTAAGAATACAAGCAAAAACTTGTCTAAGTATTCTTGAAAAATATTGTTCATCAGATTCATGAAGGCCGGTAGGTGCATTGGTCAACCCAAAAGGTAACACCGTGAACTCATAATGCCCGTACCTTGTTCTAAAAGTTGTTTTATGAATATCTTCTTCCTTTATTCTCAGTTGATGATACCCAGATCAAAGATATATTTTTGAATAGACTGATGCTCCTTGCATCTGATCAAATAGATCATCAATTCTAAGAAGTGGGTATCGATTTTTAATAGTTGCCTTGTTCAACATTCTGTAATCAATGCACAATCTCAATGTACCATCCTTTTTCTTTACAAAAATTACCGGCGCTCCCCAAGGTGAGACGCTCGGTCTTATCAGCCCCTTAGTCAAAAGTTCTTGTAACTGAGCCTTTAGCTCTACCAACTTGATGGTGGTCATTCTATAAGGTGCCTTAGATATGGGTTCAGTTCCCGGTTTGATTTCTATTGCAAAGTCAAACTCTCGTTTGGGTGGAAGACCTGACAATTCCTCCAGAAACACATCACTGAAACCCCTTAACAATGGATATCTTTCCATGAAATAATTATCTTCCTCTACATTTTCTGTCATTTTAACTGCATACAAGGTGCAACCTTTGTTTTTAGCCCTTTTTAGTTGCATATCTGTCAGTTTCCTAACTGCAACTTCACGTTTTACACCTTGAATGACTGCTACTTTCTACAGGTCATCAAAACAACAAATTTGTTTTTCATAACAGTCAAATTTTGCCTTATGTTCTACCAACCAGTTAACTCCAATAATGATATCATATGATCCTAAAGGAGTGACATACAGATCAACTTCAGTGGAGAAACTAGGCAAGTCAAGAATTGCCCCAAAAAGGCACATTTCGACTGTATGGACAACATTATTCCCATAATGCACTGTCCATGTTTTATCCATTCGTTCAACCTTTATTTTTAATTTCAATGCAAGTTTAGCAGAAATAAAGCATTCAGTAGCTCCAGTATCAAAAAGTATGACTACAGGTGTACCGAATAACTTACCTGGAACTTCTATAGGCGTAACTTGCTTTTCAGCTTGTCTGTTAGCCACTGCAACGTGTATCCTATGCTGCTAATTTTGATCATCCTTCTTCAGAGGACAGTGATTCACATGGTGGTCCTTTCCACAGTTGAAGCATCCTCCAATTGGCCCTTTTCTAGGCTCAAATTTGTTACCAGCTTTGAAGTTATCATTCTGGCTCCCATAGGACTTCTGTCCATTGCCACTAACTTTTGTGAAGCTATTCCGCATACTATTTACAGGTCTGTTCATCACAGATTTCTTGTTGTTATCCACAACAATCTTGTTTTTCACACCAAACCTTTTCCAAGGTCCCCTTTTTGGTGTGAGAGATGAAGAAGAATTGAGAATCTTCTTCCTTATCTCTTCCCTGTGAGCAGAAATTGCTCTCAATTTTTGTTCCTGTCTAATTGCCTTTTCGAAAACTCCTTCCATGGTGGTTGGGCCATGGACATCCACTTCACCACCAATGATGGGATTCAGTCCCATTATGAATTTCAGTATTCTGAACTTCTCGTCAGCTTGGTACTGCGGCACATACTTAAGGATTTTAGTAAACCCTTCCTAGTATTCTGTCACCGACAACCTTCCTTGCAACCAGTTCTGAAATTCAGTCATTTTCCATTACTAAAATAGAGTTGAGGCAGCCATCATTGCCTAAAGTAACCCTTAAATTGATCCCAAGTTATGTCTGATTCGACAATATTCAACTCAACCTTACGGTTGTCCCACCATGATGATGCTTCATGAGAAAGCTGATATGCTCCCCATATCACTTTGGTCTCTTCAGAGAAGTTTTTTATTGTAAAGTATTTCTCCATTTCACTGAGCCAATTCTCAGCTCCGTCCCCAAGGGTTGTTCCATCAAAATTTGGAGGACTTATTCTCTTTATGTCATTTGTAAGTTCAGCTGCTAATCTTGCCCTTTTATTTTCAGGATGATTAGGATCAATTACATTATTATTATCAACACCAGGATTCCCTCCATTGATGTTGTCCATAGGAGGTGGCTGATCATTTATATCAACTTCATCTTCCTCCTCTTTATTGCTCATTAATTGCTGTTCCAGAAAATTCAAACGATCTCTCGTATCTAGTAGGGCAGCAAGGATTTCATCTAGCTTTTGAGCCATAGCTGCTTCTCCACCTAGTAACGGGTTATTCACAGCATTCCCTCTTGTTCTAACCATTTTCTGTTCAATAAGAAAATGTAAAATTTATTAATATTGTGGACTCATTAGGTCCAAGAGCTGCAACCTTTAGCTCTGATACCAAGATGTAACATCCCCATTTTAAGATACCATAAACAAGGGAATTTTTTTTTTTCATAATGTTCGTTCTCTGTAATGAATTATATAATTCAAACACACGTTCAAGTTTTAATAATTGTTCTCTGCCCAAACAATGCAGTTTGGAACACACAATTTCCTTTTAAAACTAATGTTCCCTGTTCACAGATTTGCAATATGGAACACACATTCAGTGTCATTCAATCATATAACAGATTCCATATGCTGCTGTAAATGACTCGAAGAACTACCGATCTCCCATTTTCATGGCTCGGAGTTTCAACGATCTCTCATTTCATGACTCGGCAACTACCGATCCTTCATGTTCATTCATGCATAGTATAATATATATACAAGGTTCTCTTACCGTTTCCGGTTATCGAAGTGATCCATTTAAGAAGCCTATCTGAATATCTGTTACTGATATTCATCTGACATCCTGCATCTTAAATTAGGTGATCAGGACAACACAACCAGCACTTGCGATACTTTGGCAAAGATTTTCACATGCTTTGCATGATCATATTCCTGGATGTGATACACACCAATGGAATACGTCCTTGACCTCACTTCACCTGTTATCTAGAATGGTCTTTCCTGGTTCCTACCAATCCTTCCAAAATAAGGTCAAATTCTAACTCCAACTAGCAATATGAACGAGTATAGGAAGGCACTCATGGTAACTAAAGATACGCAGACATACGATGTCGTTCCTAAACGACTCCATGTGTCTAGTTATCTTTAGTCCTCCGGAGTCACTCCGTATACGTGATCATACTCCTATCCCCACCAAGATCTTAATATTCAGCTTATGTAATCTTGATGATTTAATTTCGGGAGGGCATTGTATATGTTAGCTATAACATTGTGTCGTCATGAAGGCCCGCCTTCATGAAGACACCTTGCTGTAGCTGGCGTATGTCAATGTCCTACGGAATCCTCCCATCAAGAGTACACATCCAACTCAAGTGATTTGGATATGATCTTAATATTAAGATCAACTTTCAGCAGCCATGTTGATCCTTTAACCTCGTTCTTGTTACAGTTGTATGTAGCTAAGAGAGACCAAATCCATATTCTAGCTTACTATGCATCTTATCCTTCGTACCGAAGGGTTGCATTTTCTCTACTTGTTCTTTTCTTAATCATTGGATTTAAGCAGCCCATTACCGACAGACTTAATAAGTTTAACCTATTAAACTTAACCAAGTTTTTTCACAATTGTAAAACAAATTCAGAATTCTAGCTCATTAGATGTCATTAAAACGAGGTCTAATTCTCAAAGAATATATTCATTTATTCTCCTTAACCTTACATAGTTAAGGTCTATTAGCCCTGGATATATTTTTCCCATATCCTTACTTTCTAAATTTAACATTCGAGGCTATTAACGGAGTCTGAATACGAAGTTTCGGTGCTCCTAAGTTATTTGATATTCCTTAGCTTCCAAGCTAATCCTGAATACCTATCAGTTATGAGATCATGTTCTTCCTAATCCTTTTTAATGTCAATTAAAAATTCATCTTAACCCAAGTATGAACTAATTGCACATTTCAACTTAAAAGTTGCATTTAGGTAAGAATAGATGTCAATTCCTTTTAAATCCATCCAAGGACAATTGAATAATTCCAAATCAAAAAATAACATTATATTTCCAATTTAATCAACAATATCAAACTGATATAGTCATTAAAATATCACACTTGTATTTGTATTCATCATTCCATTTCATAAGTTCATACATTTTCCAGTCCAAATGACTGGATTTTGTTTATATTAAACAACGTTACAACTCATAGATAGAAGAATGTAATTTCTTCTTTTCACAATTCCTCGTAGAGGAATAATAACTATCAAATACAATTCATCTTCAGGCAATCAAAAAAAGTATCAGAAAACAACCATGTCTTCATTTTACTCAAGTTCCATCTGCAAAATTACTTGCACGTGTCAGTTCATTGAACTGAGCATATTAAGCACTTGTCATTAAAATGAGGTGCTTCTAATTAATTGTCTCGATAAAAGAACCCTGCTTTTATGAAACGTTAATCTGAACATCAATCAAGAATAAAGTATCAAAAAGCATGAACAACATAACAACTAAACCATCTAAATACCATCCCAATCAGTCAAAGGATTGTTGTCCTATTTCCCAATAACCATTACAAAGATGCAATTTCCTTCAACAGTTCCAGATTACAACATTTGTAAGAACTAGGAATACAAGTAAGCATACTGCTGTTATAAAATAACTGCTATCAAATTCATTCCTTTCATTAGTTATAATATCAAAGGATAAATCTAACTGAAATGTAAACCAATTACTTTCCTTTCAGTTCATGCATCTCCTTTGATTTCAAGCATCAAAGTACATATGAGAAAAAGCAAACAACAATAATATAGATGCTTAAACCTAAGCATTAAAAAATCGTTCCTAAACGGATTACAAATTTCCAACGTAGAGAGAAGAAATGATAATTATGACAAGTATCCATCAACATCCTATTCCTTTCCTCATGGACTGTAAATTGAAATGAAATCAAACGAGACACAAATCAGAAACAATTCAGAGTGAAGTGAACTTACAAAAAATCCATTCAGAATTCACTTCCAATAGCAAAGAATAATTCCATTCTAATATTCAGCTTTAAATAAAGACAAGGAAGAATTTATTATCCATATCAATTACTTCGTTCAGGAAGGCAAATTACGAATACAAAATAGGTTAGTAAGACAGCGTATTCATACAAAGAATAAGCAGTTAGAAAGCTGCTACTATGGTACTATTGTACTAGAAGGATTCAAACTCCTTCAGTATTTTAACCAATAAAACAGTTATATAGTCCCTTTAGTCAAATATTCACCAGAAGCTTCTATACCTATGAATGCAACAGTTCCAGAATTAATAATTTGCACATTGCTGTTACCTACAACAAGTCTAATCCGGGTGTACAGTGAAGCTCTAGTGCTATTTCCAGAATTCAAAACAGCAAGAAGAGAAAAAATTCATCTCTGTAATTATTTACATAAAAAACATCCAGCTTCTTCCAACACAACAAAAAACACTCAAGTCGAGCTCATCTTTTTGTATGACAGTGCAAATCAGAGATCCCACGAAACATTTCAACCTTCCATTTGTACAGAAAGAAAAACAACACTCAAAAAAAATATCTAAATACCGCTGTCACTTCTATCAAGCTGAACCTATAATGCTCAATAACCCAATTAACCGTTTCTTTCCAAAATCTAAAACAACAAAAGAAAAAAGGAAGAAATCTTTTCCTTCTATTTTCAGTAAAGAAAACAAGGCATCGTCTTCAAAATGTAATAAAAACACCCAATCGTTTTATTTTATCATGATAGCTCAACCCATATTAACAATAGAACAATTTTTCAACAATGAAAAACAAACTCACATAGCCTGTACAGTTTCCATTCAATATACCATATGCAATGAATGCCCAAATTCGAGTTCCTTGCCAACAAACATTTCTACCCGAAATCCATTTTTCTATTTCATAATGATATGAAAAACTCAGAATACAATAATCATTTATCAGTACCTATATCAAGGAAAACCTGCATAGGGTATTAAATGCACAAGCATGGTGCAGACGAAACAGTCTCAAACAGCAAGACAGTTCCCATACATTTCATTCATTGCACAAAAATACAAAGCCGAGTTTGTATTCATGAATACAATCCGAACTGGAAGATCGAACCGTATCAACAAAACATCAACAAAATCATCTTCCCAATCACAGCAAGGAGAAAATATAATCATTCATAAGTTCAGAAGAAAAACAGTTACTTTCTCCAACTGTTCCACGAACACCCAAGTTGCATTCATCCATTTCTTTTACAAAGAAAAAGCACAGCATGCAGAATAGGACTATCACTTCCATCAACTGAGCTCATAATGCTCAATAAAACCCATTATTCATTTCCTTCAGAATCTAAATAGCAGAAGAAGAGGAACTCATTTCTCAAATTCAGTATAGAAACAACGTCAAACAACTCACACAATAGGCACAATAACATAGTATAAAGAACAAATTTCCCAATACTGTCGAGCAAACTAACACAGCAAGGCTGTATTTCCAACTCAAGGAATATGCAAAGATAGTTCAAATCACAACAGCAAGAAAACGATTCTACCCAAATCATTTCCAACATGACAGCAAAATTGACTAAACCCAATTCATCTCAGTCATGACAACAATCAAATAAACCCAAAACCCCCTTCAACAGAAGAGCAGGGTTGTTTAATGAGACGTTTAAGAAAAGCAAGTAGTTTTAAAGAGAAGGGCTTACCATGGCCTGCAATTTTTTCCTTGAAGCTCAAAGAAAACCACGCCTACAGGGTGGTATTTCCTTCCACCGGCCGACACAACAAGCTTCCAACAAATCACCTTCTGCTATGAAGGCTCGAAAAATAGCCTTCAATTTCCAAAGAACAGTGATTAACAAACCAAACACAACTGGTTCCGACTCGGAACCAAGAAAAAACCAAATTAAGCAGCAACTTCCAAAAATCCGAACAAACACAAATGACCAACAAAAATCCTCCATACTTCTTCCAAGGCGGGGGCTGGTCCGCAAAAGGAAAACTAGAAATTAATGCATTAAAGGCTCTGCCTTTTTCCTATTTCTCACGCCACCGCCGACTTGAGTTGGCGAACTTCCAATTTCAAATTTTGCATGCAAACAGAGTTTAGTCTCATGTCTAACCGAATACCTCTAACTTTTCTTGTTCCCACCAAACTTGGCACTGTCCACGTAAGGACCTACATTCAATGCCATTGAATTTCCTTCCATCCTTATCCTTTCCATCCCCCCATGGGTCTGTGCATCCCCTTCCTTAGGTTAGGATTAGTTTAGGATTTATAATAGTGTCCAAACTTAGGTCATCGCCTAGTTCTTAGGTTAATAGGATTTAGATCCATTTTCACCATTTAGAATTTAAAAATCCACTTAGGATAGTAGTTAGGATATAAGGTAGGACTTAGGTTAGATTAGGATCTAATTCCCCCTAACACTTAACAAATCGATTTCCAGTCAAGTCTTTTTCGACTGACATCTAATTTTCAACACTGTGCAGGACATTTCGTCCACGTTACACATGTCTGAGCCACCCGCATCCAGGCATTTATAGCTTTACGGGGTCTGGCGTTACACAGTGTATGGTTCGTGAATCGAACCTTTTCCGTTGGCATCTACGTGCCAACTGTTCATATCTGAAATCAGGTGCTACACATTTATATCAACCTTCAGTCCGGTTTAAAAAGTAAATCGACAAAGCGATCACAAGAAGGCCACAACATATTTTGGATCAATGGAATTGATTCAAGGTGTGCTGTCAATCAGCGAATAGAGTTCAGCAAGCATACGACAAATTTGTCGTCACATCAGCAACATACAAGCAACAATAACTGCTGTCCCATGTAAATAAATTACAGTATGCAATAATCCAGATTAGAAACACATTCCTTTAAGATCAAAAATATATCTTAACATGTTTGCCTCCATTTCAGTAGTTACAACATTAAGAAAGTAATCACCATGATAACTTACAAAAATCAGGGCGTTACAAATTTCAGAGCAATTAGCCTAGAATTACTTGTTAATATACATCTACATGAAAAGGCAGCATAAAGTATGCACCAGCAAGTATGCACGGTGGGTTACATGTCAGATTTGTTTGCAAAGTAGATTGGGTTGTAGAGAATTCTCAAGCGGTTCTTTTGACATATTTTTGGGATTACCAAGTTTTTTCCTAACTCCCCTCCCATATATAGATTGACAAAAAAAAATATATTAAAATTAAATGAATGTGCATCAATATAACAACAGAGTTAAGAACTTATTATGTGGCACTATGATGTGGAATAACAATTGATTACGGTAGCTTGGAACTGTAATTGTCATGCACTATCAAAATAATACTAACTGAATAAAATTTCAGAGCAATTGAGGAACTGAATTTATAGGAGATATGAAAAGTGTTGTAGTTGATTGATCCTTGTGCTTTTTTTTGATTGGGTACGATTGGTCGATCCTTGTGCTTGTTTTTGATTGGGTGAAACTGATAGGGGTGGATCAATATTTATGATATTTTATTTCAAGACTCATATTTGAAGTTCAATTTTATTTGATTTCTCATTTCAATTCAATCTTTGTTTCTTGAGCCTCACATTTGTTGAAAATATGCAGGTACATCATTTATGGGAGTAGCTGGTATAGAAAATGGTGAGAAAGTTAATGCTTAAAAGACAACTTGTATTTGAAAATGGTGCACTTTGGACTTATGCTTGTGAGAACTTGCCCCAAAGTTTGTGTATGACAAGACCTTTTACACTGTAAAATGGGAACTTAAATTATATGAAAAGTGACATCAAATTGATATGATGATGTGGTATCAATTTTGTATAGGGATGAAATACAATTATATATCCTTGTATTAAATACATGTTGACTTTAAATTTGGCAAACATGGAAGTAAAATCTATGTTATTTTATGTTTAAAAATGATATCAAGTATTCTATTGTTGATAGATTCATGGCTGTAGATGAAAAGTGACAGACACATCAGTTTTGAAGAGTGTTTGTACATTTATAGGATAGTATTCATTCAATTATTAATATTTTAATGTGTAAAAAATGGAGTCAAAGATGTCAACTACCCTCACCACTATTGGGTAATGCACCATCACTGGCTCCTCTCCCCTAAACCTTCTATACTCCTCTCTCTTCCCACCAACTCAAATTAGTTGGACTCAATCCTTGTCTTCCAGAACTTGAGATTTTACTTTTCTTAATCATGGCGCACTTCGGTTCTGCAATTAATTTCAATGAGCTTGGTTGTAGAAGTTAAATATCTTCTGACGAGGGAAAAACAAGATGAGAGGAGGGGCGATGCATGTTCCACAAACCTCTCTCGGCCCTTACCACCATCACTCACTCAAAGGCATCCCCATGGCTTCTTATCATCATCCCCTCTCTCACATTTTACCAATGGAACAATACAAGATTAAATGTGCGAGGGAGTTAATCAAAGGCAACCCGATTTTGCTTGTAGAAGGCATGCATAAAAAAATCATGGAGCAGTGTATGATAGCCAAATTTAAGGATTTCTACGACTGGAAAGTAGAGCAAGGCAAGGAATCGTCTCAAAATTTTGCATGGATGATGATGGTCGACACTATGTTTTTGTTGCTACTTTTGAAAAAGGGTTTCAATTTCAACGACGATCATCCACTTGCAATGGAAAGTATAAAATGTGATATTGCCAAGATGGAAAATCATATCCCTTTTTACCTCCTAAAATAATTGGACGAATATCTCAAGATGCACAAATCCAATTATGAGAAATTAGTTGGAGAGGTTGTGCAGGGACGAATATCGAGTGACTTGTGCTCTGGCTTTGAGCTTCCTCAACGAATGACTTATTGGAAATAGATAATTTCTCCCATGTATGCATTTTTTTATTTTTAGGAAAAGCAAAAAGCAAGTTGCTTTTTCTATGCATAAGTTTAGTTTTAAATAAGATGTCTCTATTTTTCGGGAAAGACAAATAAATCAAAAAGCTTTGTATTCATGCACAAAAGCATACATTATTTTTAGTTGATAATTCTATTATTATCAATATGTTCTAAATTATTAGATGAAATACCTCAATATAAAGGAGGCAATTGTAAGTTTTTTACACACAGAGAGATTTTATTGAATCGTAGCTCTAACATGGAAGAAGACACACACAGATTGTATTGAGTTGAAGCTCTGACATGGAAGAAGACACACAAAGACTGTATTGAGTCGTAGCTCTGACATGAAAGAAGACACACAACAACTGTATTGAGCCGTAGCTCTGACATGGAAGAAGACACACAGATACTGTATTGAGCCATAACTCTAACATGGAAGAAACATAACACATTTAGAGAGATTGTATTGAGCCGAAGCTCTGAAATAGAAGAAGAAATATATGCATAGAAGTGTTGATCTGAGTTTGCAATAATCTATTTTATTTGCAATTATTTATTTTATTTCTGTTAGTTGTTATTTTATGTGCCTAATTTCTACAAATTGATATCAGATCGTGGATTTTTTCAGCAGGTTTCTAATTGATAACAAGCTATGGCTTCTATATCCAATTTGCAAACATTGCAATTTACAAGAAATAATTCAAGATGACAGATCTAGGTCTCATGCACTATTTTTTGGGCATTGAAATTCAAAAAACAAAAGCTAAAGTTTTTATTTCACAAGCAAAGTATGGTAATGATATTTTGAAAATATTTAACATGTTGAATTGCAAGTCAACGAAGTAGATTTGAAGTTAAGCAAAGATGACAACAAGAATTTTGCAGATCTGAAGATTAGTTTGCTGATATTTTTATGAAGGCTTTTATAAATGAAGTTTTTTGAGTATTTGATAATTTGTTTGGGAGTTTTTCATTAGGAATATGTCAGATTTGGAAGTGCACACTCGATTGGAGAATAATAAAAGTTTGAAGGTCAAAATTAAGGGGGGAGTGTTGGAAATAGATAATTTCTCCCATGTATGCATTTGTTATTTTTAGGAAAAGTAAAAAGCAAATAGATTTTTCATGCATAGGATAGTTTTAATTCAATGTCATTATTTTTAGGGAAAACAAATAAATCAAAAAGCTTTGTATTCATGAACAAAAGCATGCGTTACTTTTAGCTGATAGTTATATTATTAAGATGTTCAATTGTTAGATGAAAGACCTTAATACAAAGGAGGCAATTGTAAATGTTTTACACAAGGTTTGTATTGAGTTGTAGATCTAACATGGAAGAAGACACACAAAGATTATATTGAGCCATAGCTTTGACATGGAAGAAGACACATAGACTTTATTAAGTTGTAGCTCTGACATGGATGAAGATACATAGAGACTGTATTGAGTTGTAGCTCTGACATGGAAGAAGACACACAAAGACTGTATTGAGCCGT
This sequence comes from Taxus chinensis, assembly GCA_019776745.2. Classification (NCBI taxonomy): domain Eukaryota; kingdom Viridiplantae; phylum Streptophyta; class Pinopsida; order Cupressales; family Taxaceae; genus Taxus; species Taxus chinensis. The sequence continues at coordinate 497,682,696 of CM034153.1, forward strand.
AGCTCTGACATGGAAGAAGACACATAGAGATTGTATTGAGCCGTAGCTCTGAGATGGAAGAAACATAACACATTTATAGAGATTGTATTGAGCCGAAACTCTAACAAGGAAGAAGAAAATATATGCACAGAAGTGTTGATCTGAGTTTGCAATAATCTATTTTATTTGCAATTATTTATTTTATTTCTGTTAGTTGTTATTTTATGTGCCTAATTTCTACATGACCGTAAGTCTTTCCCACCAGCAAGAAGGGAATACTGTGAGTCCATGCTTCGTCGACTGATTCATCTCAATGTGTTAATGAAGAGCGTACTGTCAGTTGTCAATGGAGAAGGGAGGAGCCTTCTGTCCTGTGCAAACGCCTTTCATGCATAAATATGTAGCGACTCCTTAACTACATTTTATTTTATACACGTGTATGTAACTCGTACTCTCTTAGTATGGATGATTTTTTCATATGCCATTGATTATATTGGTTGCATGAGACATTTATAATATATAGTGGCGTACAATTTTTGTATAAGATACAGGTTAATCTGATTTATGTTAGTATAATTATTTAGTCATTGCATTATTAGTTTAGATGGCGAATGCTCTTGATTGAGTACATATTTTTTGTACCAGATTATGGTTTTTAGCCATGATTTTTTCTTGTGTCTTTGACTGATTTTCTAATTTTATAACCTTGTTTATCTCCATTTACAGATTATAATTCTCAGATTCTTTCTCTAAAGTTTTTTTGAGGAATTCACTAGCGCTGAAGTACCATTAATGCCAGCACTACATGAAACATATTCATGCTGATGAAGTATGTACAATTTATAGAATTAGCCTCATCGACGACTTTCATAAGATGTTCTTTTGCCCCCCAAGTACGTTATCATTTATCGGAATTAGTTTGATGATAACTGACGATTACGTGGCCCAAATGTGGGACGACATGTATAATCCTTTGTTTACTGGAATTTTGGAGCTACCTGGAGGTTTCAAATCTCATTTGACTTAAGATGAAATGGCATGCATAATAATGGATTGATTACAGTATGACCCTATTAACACTCTCTCCAATTTTTAGGATCTATGCAACAGTGTCTAAGGTCGAGACCAAGGCAGATTCTTGAACGAGTTAATAGTTTGGCTCCAATAATCTGCAACAAAACTTATGGAAAAGTGGATGCATATTTCCAATTACTACGAACGGTTCGGGAATGCCAGTCTAAATCAAAAGTAACCACCCAAAATATTTTCAACAACTTAGGATAGACGCATATTTAATGCAATATTATTTCAGGTATGGAAATTTATAGTCTTAGTCTTGTTAATGTAAGGGTGGTCTTTTTTTGGGCTAGAATTTATATTCTTATTTGAGTCCTTGTATTCTTATTGGTTATCATTAATACTTGTATTCCGAATTCACACAGAAATCATGTTAGTATTCCATAAAACTTTATTTCTTATGCTTAATCTTTCCACAAACATTTACATTATTCCCTGATTTTCTATATTACATTAAAGATGTATTCCAATATTCATTAGATAAAGCCCTTATTGACGATTTACATCAAACTGATTTAATACCAACAATTTGGTTAGTTTAGTATAGTTGATAGTCTAAGTCCACTTTTCGTATTCCATACACCTATGGACTATTTCAAAGATTATGTAACATCTTGAGCATCATTGTACGCATCTACAAGAAAACTCATAGGGAGTGGAATTAGTAGATATGTGGTACCTAACAGTAGTACACCCTAAGTGTAGGTGACCACAACTTCAAATGGTAAGCCACATCAGCAATTACAAATTTGTGCACCAATATGTTGCATGATTTGCATGTATTTAACTATACATATTTTTTCTTTGGAGTGTTTGATTGGAGGGAAAACCATATTTTGAATTGATTTAACATAATAAGTTCGAGTCACACTAAAGCCATGGTGGAGACCAATACTTGTACATGAGTGATAATGGTTGTGTTGAGCAAAATAAGCCCACCCTTATTTTGGGTCAACTGACACCATTTTTTCCCTTTTGTGCTTCAATCCAAATTTTTACATATTTTATACACTTAAGGCCCCCTGAAGGCATTTCCATCAGATAGGAAATTTCTTCCCCTTTCCAGAGATATAAATAAGTCCTCCTAACTCCTCATATTTTGTAAGTTATGGGCCGATGGACCTTGGAGGGATTTTTTGCCAATGCGAGCTGGCGGGCCTAGGGAAGATTTTTTGCCCATGGAAAATATGGGCTGGCGGGCCCGAGGATGACTTTTCACCAAAGCGGGTCTGCGGGTCTATGGGGACTTTGGAGCCTTTGCACTTTTCGCAAATGGCGTAATTTTCAAGTGCAGGCCTGCGAGCCCGCGAGGACTCATCGACTGTTGAAAAGTCACAAACCCGCGGAAGGCTCCATGTGTCCAATCAGTGCAACACCAAGGCTGGGTACAAAGAACGGGTCTCTAAATGAGCGCCAAGCTTCCATGTGTCCCAGAAGTCAAATGGGAGATAGAGCGGACCCAAATCGACTAAGTACAGAGCAGAGCCACAAAAGGTGCCACTTGTCAGTCGGGCACAACTTTAAAAGAAAAACCCAACACGGATACCCAAATAAGTGCCAAGCTTCCACGTGTCCCAAGGTCCAAGAAAGGCATCAACCTGAATCAGCTAAGTATGAAGAGCCATCGGAAGGCACCACGTGTCTCAATGACACAATTTCAAATGCGCGACCTGAAAGGTAGTCCCCAAACAAGCGCCAGCTTGCCACATGGTTAAGGTCCGAAAAGGTAAGATCGGCCGTTGAAAAGTCCAAGATCCTGCGGAGGCTGCCACGTGTCTCACTCGCGCAAATTTAAAAGAAAAATCTAGGGGTAGTTTCTAAATGAGCGCGAAGCCTCCACGTGGCTCATGTTGGGAACAATGTCTCCGCCAACAAGAGGGATTCAAACAAAACACAAAGGAACATAGAGGAGCCCGTGTAAGCTGCCACATGTCAATCCGGCGTGATTTCATAAGCGAAAGGCAGGAGGTGAATCTTCAAGATGCGTGACGCTACCACGTGGACGCTGTATGGATAGACTCTTTTGAATATTGTGAGCCCGTGATCTTGAACCTTTAGACAACCATATATTTTGACTGGAAGCTCATTTTTGAGCAGGAAAGGACCCGTTGGAAAGGTCTCAACATTCTCCACGCCATGGTAACATGCCTTGGTGGGTAAAAATAAGAAAATGTATTTTGGACCATTAATATGCGATCTAATTGCTCCAACAACTAGATCAGATCTGATTTGATTTGTCGTTCTTCCTTTTTTAACACGCCAACAGACATGGGGAACCAAGATTGACAGATTGTGGGTGGATTTGTAGGGGACACTGATGGTCGGTGATTGAGCCTTCAGGTGAATTAAATGTTCTCCCAGGAGTGATTGGAGTAGAGTTCAAATTTTCCCTCTCTCTTTCTCTCTCATTCTTCTATATATTGTAAAAGAGGGGCATTTTCTAGGGGTTCATCTTTTCTCTCCTGCCCCTCTCTCCTTCTTCCTTAGGGTAGAATGCAAAGTCTAAGACTCCTTTCATGGCTCTATAATAACATTCTCTTGTCTCTTGCCCACTGATGGTGTACTGTGTAACTTTTGGAGCAATAAAATATGTTTCATGATGCTTTTGTCCATCCTTGCTTATTTTGTTATCTCTCCTTACCTCTCGTCATCGCAGGGTATACCGTGCATACTTCTAATATTTGTTGCAGGTTATGGGAGCTGTGTTTAATGAGTCTTGAAGTGGTGTTCCGTTTGAAATTCATCTTTGGTTTGTGGTGCATCTTGTCCATCCTCTCCTTTACTCACCTCTCTCCACTTCAGGAAGTTTGGATCTATGACCAACCACTTCCTTTTCTGGTGTATCACCACTTAGTGTAGGATCTCTTTCCCCCTCTTTCTCTCCATGTCTCCTTGGAACTGTTAGATTAGAATAGATTAGGTTCTTCCCACACTGGAGTAGCTTGTGGTAGGTAGATTAGGAAGCAAAAACCAACTTTCTCCGGAGGTCCATCTCAAGTTTTACAAGTCCCATAGCTTGAGAGATGGTCCATTGTTGTGTAATCACATTGAATGCCCCATTTTAGAATCAGGACATTCGGGGGTGCTGTGATTTTGCACTAACAGGTTGTACATTAGGTGTTTAATAATTGTAAGTTTTACATGTTATGATGTGATTGGTGTTAGATATGTGCTCATTAGATGTATATATTTTTGTGGAGATCTAAAATTGCTCATAACGAGTTTGCATGTAATATGCTCATCTTGAGTTAATAACAACTTGATATCTTATACTATGGATGTTTCCTAAAGCACTTAGCTATAATTTTACCACGTAAATCTAGTGTTTATCTCTCGCATATTTGGTATTTTGTATATTTCATTTATCTCTATCTCTATAAACTATTATTTTCTTATTCAACTTTCTACGTATTTATTATTGCAATTTTTGTGGTTTCCTAACAATTGACTACCTTATATTTGATCCATAGGGATCCCAAAATAACTCTACTTCATCAGATTAGTCAGCACAAAGAAGGAAAAAACAATAAATGGAGATTCTATCTTGTAAGAACATGACCGCCACCTAGTTCAGGACGGCAGTTATAGAACCGCTACCCAGCCAAGGTGGTGGTCCTGGCCATTATCGGACAGAAAAAATAAATCGAAATGAATAGCCTCTGAATTTGAAAGGATGTTTGTTTCTCTTCTCCTTCATGACCTTTCCCATTCTCCAGTGCATGGGAGGACATGAGAAAGGCTATAAATACATGATTGTAGAAGATCATCGAAGCATGAGAGCAAGTGAGCAAGAAGTCTTAGTGCTTGAAATTGTATTTTGTAGAAGAAAGGAGTATTGAGACAGAGTAAGAAAGTAATTGAAAGGAAGTGTGAGATATTATCTACTTCCCTTTCATACTTATTGTAAATTTTGTACTTGTTGATTTGAATTGGCCAATAGAAGTGGGAAGAAAGAGCAATTTCCCTTCCCAAATGGTTTTTCCTCCATTGGAGGTTTTCTAAGATATAATTTTTGGTGTTATGAGCTTATATTCTTTCCTTTACTACAATTGTTGATTCTAAGAACAATAATAATTCATTCACTAGCTATCTCAGTTATTTTCTAATAGAAAGTAAACAACAATGATTAACTATGATTTTGTGAATATTTCCAAAGTTGAAGATTTTACAGATCATTTTGGTATCAGAGCTAATAAGTATCCAGGAATGTGGTATTTCATTCTTGAATTTGTATGACAGTGACAAGATCTAAAGGCGAAGAAACCTTACCTTGTGATCCAGAGATTTCTACAAAGAAGTGGAAACAAAGAATTCAGGGAGTAAAAGAGGAAGATAACTTGGTCCATAGAATCGAAATGTTGGAGACCATGATGGATAGGATGTTTAGAAGGAAAGAGGAACATGTAGATTTGCAGAAGACGGTTTCCATCAAGTAAGACTCCATGGATTTGGTGGTTCGAGGCTTAGCCGAAAAATTTGGTATAGGCAAGAGCCACCATGAGGAAGATTATGGGGAAGAGCATGAAGAAGAGACTTCTTACATAAGAGAAAAGGTAAAATCTGAACATACTCCTTTTAAAGTTGAGACTAAAGTCAAAATCAAAAAATTTTAAGGACAAGTAGACGCAGAGTTACTTGATATATGGTTGAAATAGTTAGAAGTCTATTTTAGCATTCATAATGTCACTGAGGCACAAAGGATCACCTTTGCATGTCACAAAATGGAGGGACATGCTCTAGTTTGGTGGGAAACTCATCTAACTACTTGTGAAAAGAAGAAATGTCCTATTGTGAAGTCTTGGCAAGAATTTAAGGAATAACGTAGAGCTACCTTCTATCCTATTGGCCATAAAACTAACCAAATGATTAAATGGCTGTATTTTAAACAAGGTAGTGGTCAAAGTGTGTAGGACTATACTACGGATTTTTGGAGGAAAGCCATGTTGCTAAACATGGATTTGGAGGATGAGGATATTCTAACCAAGTACTTGGAAGGACTTCACACTCACCTTCGAAGAAAAGTCATATCCACAAAGCCCAAGGATCTCAATGAAGCATTTGTGTAGGCATACTACATAGATGATGAGAAAAAGCAAGGAGAAGCAAAGACGAGGGTAAAGCAGTCAAAAAATCAGCAGAAAAAGGATTATGGGCAAACAAGTAACAAGAGTAAGTGGAAAGGGAAAGGTAAACAAGCTTCCACTACTTTAAATACTTGTAAAGATCCCAATATTTTTTGTAAGAATTGTGATATCAATGGTCATACTAACGCTACATGTTGGAAGTTACATCCAGAGTTACATCTGAAGAACCAAACCAAGGACTCCAAGAAGTCCATGATAGCTGTAAAGATAAAAGGGGAGGTGGAAATCAAAGATGACTCTGATGTAGATGAAAGGATTGGATGCATGGCCACCATTATGGACAGTAAAGAGGAGATGAGTAGACTATTCCATATCAAAATCCAAATCAAGAGAGATAAGGTAAATGCTTTGGTTGATATCGGTTCTCAATCTAACTTTATTTCTGAGGTAGTTGTAAAGAAGCTTGGTCTTGAGACTTACGAGCATCCGCACCCTTATCCTTTTGGTTAGGTGAAGAAGGGTGTTGAAATTTAGGTAACAAGAAGATGTAAGTCAAGTTTGGGATAAATTCCCAATATATAGATGTTTTGAAGCTGACGTTATTCCAATTGATGCTTTTGATGTTGTATTCGAGATTCCTTACTTGTATGTTAGGGATGCTATATTTGTGAGAAGGGAAAACTGGTACAGATGGGTCAAGGATGTTATCAGCTACAACATCTGGGCACACCACCATAAGACACAGGTTACTATGGTAAGTTCTAACCAAGCGAAATGAATTATTCAGGAAAATCATAATAGGTTTTGTTTACTTTTGTTAAAGGATAAATAAGATCAGGTAGAAGTTTTAGAGATTTCTAACCAAGGAAAACAAGATTTAGATAATATTATTCAGTCTTTTCAGGAAGTATTTCAGTCTCCTAGTTGGTTACCACAAAAACGGGAAGTAGGGCATGAGATTCAGATATTGCCAGAGTCACCTCTACTGAACATCGGGTTATATAGGCAATCATTTCTTGAGATTATTGAAGTAAATAAACAACTCCAGGAACTAATAGACCAAGGGGTGATATGTCCAAGCACCTCACCGTGCAGTTCGCCTCTTGTGATGGTGCCAAAGAAGGATGGTTCTTAGAGAATGTGCATCGACTACCGTACTTTGAACATGATCACCATAAAGAACAGATATCCACTTCCCTGCATAGATGATCTCTTGGACCAGCTTCAGCATGCCAATTTTTTCACAAAGTTAGATCTCAAGTCAGGTTATCACCAAGTCATGATGAAGGAGGAGGATATATGGAAGACTACCTTAAAAAAAAAACAAGGTTTGTATGAATGGTTAGTAATTCCTTTTGGATTATGCAATGCACCCGCTACATTTATGATATTGATGAATGATTTACTATGGGATTTCATAGATTCATGTGTCATTTTATATCTAGATAATATCTTGATTTTTAGTGCCATATGGGAAGAATATCTAATGCATTTGCAGCAAGTCTTGCAAGTTCTCAGGGAGAAACAACTGCTTTGTAATATGAAGAAATGTGAATTTTCCAAACAATCACTTGTCTATATTGGGCATGTGGTTGGAGGAGGAGAGCTACAATTGGATCCAAAGAAGGTGGAAGCCATCAAAAATTGGCCAACACCACCAGGAGCCACAAAGACTAGAATTTTTGTGGGAGCAATATAGTACATGTGAAATTCATTCTAGGTTTCTCAGGGATTGCAACACCTCTACACACAGTGGCCGCAAAGAGTAAGGGTTTTGACTGGGGTAAGGAACAAGACAAATCCTTTGAGTTATTGAAATACAAGATTAGCCATGCTCCAGTACTTGCTCTTCCTAGTTTGTAGCAACCTTTTGAAGTAGAGATAGATGCCAGTGATTACACTATGGGCAGAGTGTTGCTTCAAGGAGGTAAACCCGTATGCTATCATTCTGAAACCTTCACTTCAGTAGTTAAAGGATATTCAGTATATGATAAATAAATGTATGTACTAGTTCAGGAAATTAAAAAATGGAAACATTATTTGTTGGGTAAAGAAACTATTGTGCACACTACCCACAAACCTCTCCATTATTTTCAAGCACAGTCTAAATTACAATAGGAAAGGCACAACAAATGGATGGGATTTCTTTAGCAATTCCATCTAGTGATCAAATACAAGAAGGGTAGTATAAATTTGGTGGTAGAAATGTTGTCTAGGCCACCCACACAAAAAAATTTCTCCTGTTTGGCCACTGTCTCTCAGATTGAGCCCTTCATGAAGGAAGCTTACGAAGAGGCATATGCCCAAGACAAAGAATTTGGGATGAAATTTCATAATTTGCAATCCCAAAGGGCTGAAAAGATGGGGATTGAAGATTATTATCTCAAGGACGGGTTTCTCTACTAATGGGGAAAACTTTTTGTGCCTAAAAAAGAAATACTTCTATTGATGAGGGAAGCACATAACTCAAAAGTAGTGAGACATTTCAGTGTTGGTAAGACCCTATCCCACTTGCAAAGGTATGTATATTGGCCCAACATGCAAGAAGAGGTATCAAAATTTAGTCGTGGATGTAAATTTTTTTGTACTAGCAAGCCTAAAACTAGGAAGGAAGGTTTTTATATGCCTTTACCAGTACAGACTCATTTGTGGGACGACATTTATATGGATTTTGTTGGAGGATTACCTATGTCTAAACATGGCCATGCCTATCTCTATGTTGTTGTTGATAGATTTAGTAAAGATGTGTATTCTTATGGCATGTAAAAAGATAGTAAAATCACATGAGGCGGCAGATCTTTTCTTTGCTAATGTATGGATGCATTTCGGTTTGCCAAAGTATATTGTCTCTGACAGGGATTCCAGGTTCTTGGGGAAGTTTTGGACTAATTTTTGGGACAAGATAGATACCAGGTTACATAGGAGCACAACTTTCCATCCACAGACAGATGGACAAATAGAGGTGGTAAACATGACTTTGATACAGTTGATCAGAGGGTATAACAGTAAGTACCCAAGGACTTAGGATGAGTCCTTATCCTACATTCAACATTCCTATAACCGGGCAGTACACACATCCACTATGAAGTCACCATTTGAAGCATGCTTGGGATATCTACCTACAAATCTGCTAGACATAACAACTAGACAGCAGGATGAGGAGGATACATGAGACACATAGGTGACTAGAGCCAACAAGTTCATTGAGAGGATATAGAAAATCCATCTCAAGGTCAAAGAACATCTAGAGAAATCTCAAGCAAAGTACAAAGTTAGGCATTATCAACATAGGATGGAACACAAGCTTCATGTTGGAGATAAAGTTTGGCTTTACTTGAGCAAGGAGAGACTACAAGGTCAAGCATAGAAGCTCAAGCCACTATGATATGGACCCTTCACCATACTAGAGCAGGTTGGAGAAAATGCTTTTTGACTTGATTTGTTTTCATTCATGAGGATGTACTCTGTAGTAAACTACGAGAACTTGCACCTATATGAGCCATCCATGCTAGATGAAGATGAAGAACTACAGTTGCTATCTTCCATTGAGGATTGTGTCTTGGATTCACGAGGTGAATTAGAGGAGGATGTAGTGCTACATCAGAAGGTTAGAGAGACTAGAAGAGGTTTGCATGAGTCTTGACATATTGGACTGAAAGGAAAAACACCAAGGCAGGCCCGGTGGTATTTGAAGGAGAAAGCGAGGGAATTATTTCCTCATCTACTCCCCCACTAAGCTTTTGTGGGACCAAAATCCTCCTAAGAAGGGGAGGTTTGATCCATAGGGATCCAAAATAACTCTACTTCATCAGAAATAGTCAACACAAAGAAGAAAAAATAAATAAACAGAGGTTATGTCTTGTAAGTAACATGACCACCGCCCAGTTCAGGGCAGCAGTTACAGAACTGCCACTTAGCCAGAGCGGCGGTCCTGGGACCACTGGTTTTGCATAGGGTGGCGATCCTATGGCTCATTAAGGACAGATAAAAAAAATTCAAAACGAATAACCTCTAAATTTGAAAGGATGTTTGTTTCTCTTCTCCTTCATGACCTTTCCCATTCTCCAGTACACGGGAAGACATGAGAAAGGCTATAAATACATGATTGTAGAAGTGTAGAAGATCATCAAAGCATGAGAGAAAGTGAGCAAGAAGTTCTTAGTGTTGGAAATTGTATTTTGTAGAAGAAAGGAGTGTTGAGACAGAGCAAGCAAGTAATTGAAAGGAAGTGTTGAGATATTATCTACTTCCCTTTCATACTTATTGTAAATTCTATACTTTTTTATTTGAATTGGCCAATAGAAGTGGGAAGAAAGAGTAATTTCCCTTCCTGACTGGTTTTTCCTCCATTGGAGGTTTTCCAGGATGAAATTGTTGGGCTTATGAGATTATATTCTTTCCTTTACTACAATTGTTTATTCTAAGAACAATAATAATTCATTCACTAGCTATCTTTGTTATTTTCTAATAGAAAGTAGAACAACAATGATTTAATTTGTGATTTTGTGAATATTTCCAAAGTTGAAGAGTTTACAGATCAATCCACAGAGATAAGTCCAAATTAAATACAAATACGTACTCCAGCCAGATAGAGATGGAATGAATTCCCCATCGCATGTTGAGTTATATCCACCTTGGGAAAATGAGGCAAAAGCCAATGGTAACCTTTAATGGTTGATTTTAATTATGAAATGAAGTATTCCACATACCATTTACAATTTTTTTAGCAAGGGCAAGAAGAATGTAAAACAATTTTGTCAGGGAATACTGTCATTTAAAATTTTCCATCCATGCAAATTAGTAAGTACCCAGTTCTAGTTTTAGAGCCGAAAATGACTTTTAATTTCTAACCATAGGGAGCCAGGATTGCGCATGTTTTCAGAATAAGTTTATTATGGTGTGAATTTTGCACTTTAAATAATTTGAGCGTGGATATTCTTGAAGCTTCTTCCAAACACCTTATCCTACGCTTGAAAAATATGGTGACCACCAGATGGATTGATGATTAACAAACCAAATCCCACCTTTATTAAATCTATCACCTTTCCATATGAGCTAAGGTTTGATGCATTCCCATGCTTTCCAAATTCTCTTAAGCACAAACTATGCTAAGTACTTTGACAAGCACTCGGGTTATGAGCAGATTGATAAAATAATCCTTTCTATGGCATGGTGGCCATAAGGTGAGCCTCTCTTTAATACCATGTCATATGAGAATTTTCCAAGCTTCTTGGCCAATGATACTTCTAACAATCTATTTCATGCAAAGTGTTTTTATGTAGCCTATGTCTATAAGGTACAATCACCACAAATAACGCTTGGAATTACAGGGAAGGAAACATATCTACGCCACCTAAAAGCCACACAATGAAATCCTCTTCTAGTAGTGATGTTAGCCGATAAAAATGATTTGAAGTCTCCTCTTTTCCAACTTCTGACATAGAGGATTTTGAAGTAACCCTAACACGACGAGTAATACATGTGATAGTGACCGTAAGAATTTTGGAACATATTTGGAATTTCCCAGCTAATGATATGAGGTCTGGTAAGCCAATACTCCAATTTTTTTGCCACCCTTTAAATAGCATATTGCCAAATCTTCGTCATGACGTGGCTTGAAAAGAAAAAAGAATACCTAGGAAATTAAAATTTTCCCCATAAGCCAGAACCTTCCATAAAAAAAATTTGTTGGCGAGCCAATCAGGTGTAGGAAGGAAGGATAGCCTAGTTAGCACTAGTTAAACAATTTGAGTATAAACCTTTTGAATATTAAAGTGAGCCAGATGCTAAGAAAAAAGTATCCAAAGCGATTGCATGGTAATTGCAAATGTTGGCTTCATATTCAATGAGCGTAAGAAAGGATATCATCTGCGAAATGACCATTTAGCAGTTGAGAACTAGGTGCAGATGGTAGAAAGATTCCCCTAACAAGCCCTTGAGATTTGGCGTGGGCCAGTAAGTATCCAAATCCTTCAATAGCTAACACATTAAAGTGATAGGAGCCAAATGGAAACCTTAGCAAATAGAGTGAAAAATACCAAATGGTTCTCAACTAATGCCATTGATACTGAGCTGATATTGAGGTATCTACAAAATTTATACTAATAGACTTGAATAAAAATGGGGCCTAAAGCCAAGGGCATATGAAGCATGGAAAGAATACAATGACCATTCAATCGTGATCACAATATTTTATCAAAATCAATTTGTTATGAACATGGCAAGAAGCTGATTGGATCTGTAAGCCCATTACATGCCCTCCCAAATAGCAATGATGTTATCCAGGATGTACCGTCCTTGAATGAATATTGTTTGTTCTAGATGAGGAGGATATTGTGAAGCCGCATAGCTAAAGCTTTAACAATGATTTTGTAAGAGACATTCAACAGGGTGATCAGCCACCAGCAAGTAGTTTTCTTTGGGTATCCTTACTTATGGATGAATTTGATGTTCCCCTTGTTGATTTTTGGATAAAGACTGGTTCTTGAAACCCCTCAAGATAAAATTCAAAAGGGTCATGATATGAATCCCAAAATGATTTTTATAATTTAAAGGGGAATCCATCTCATCCTAAAGCTTTATCATTAGCCATCTACATGGTATCATCATGAAGGTCCTCAATGGTGAGCATTCGGTCACATGTAACCTTTTAATCCTCACACAATTTACACAACACAACACCCAAACATGTATAAAGAGTAACTTGACGATTTTTTACAGAAGGTTGTTGACTTTGAAACACAAGCTCATAGTTTGGTAGAAAGTGTCTTTATTGCATCATGGATTTGAAATCGGATAACTCTGAATGCCACCATTAATGACTTTTATTGACAAAGGTAACTTGTATTGAGATGAAAGGAAATATTATTTAGAGCAGTCGATCGCTAGTTTTGAGCCAGTGCATTCAGGCTCGGATCTGCGCTCCTCTCGCATTGTAATTGTAAGCAATTTTAATCTTGATGGTGAAGGTTTGTATCATGAAGTTGTAGAGTTTCATGAGATAGGGATCACTTAATGAATAACCACTACCACTTGGTATAAGAGCCGAGGTGCTAGCGAAGTATGAGTGGAGCTAAATTTTGGCCAGTTGTCTACCATAGATTCTAAGGAATCTAGTTGGCTGAGTCATTGCATCCTCAAACCACCATTGAATCTAGTTGGTCTAAATTGGTGGATGGTAACATTGGCAATGACTAGGATGGGGAATTAATATCCACACATTGATAATGTATCGACTATGTGCTCATGAGGCTTATAGGTAGTCTTTATGAAAGAATTAGCCTTTGAATGATAAAATAGTGTAGCATTATCATGCTGATATCATATGAAATTATTATTAGAGAATCTGATAAATAGCTAGTCGTGACCTTAGCATGGAATAAATGAATGTATCAAAATCAAGTCAATTCTTTAGCTAATATTATTATTTGTATAAGTTTTCTTTTGATAATAGTTGTTCCTCCTCAAATTTGGACCTTTAAATTATATCTGATGTGGGAGAGTGAGGTCTTAGGTTTTGGGTACCACGTAAAACGTCACATACTTATTACTAGAATAAACTTGGCCACGCCTGGAAAATCCAGAAAAAATATATTTAACATGTCATCGACAAGTGGAGACATTGAAGTATGTGAGGTGACTCAACCATATCAAAAATCCACTTATTATCCATTTGGGAATGAGTTGCGTGATCTACCATCATAGATCGGTCGTTTTACACATACGTTAGGAACCCCTCTATTAATGAGGCCAAAAGGGTGACTTCCATCTCCGAAATGTAATGCCCAATCAGATTTGAAACCTTTTGTTACTAATCACCATACTATAGAACCCAAATGCATTTTCATGTGTTGATTTATCTGTTGTTAGCATTGATCATGGAAGGTCATTGATCTAGATCTGTGAGTTTGAGGTATAAATTATTATGAGACCTGGTTATATGTGGATGAGAATGGATTTTACATGAATGTTTATGGAGTGCTCACTTCCCATGACACCTTTTGATACCTATTTTGATATTAGTAGATGATATATGAAAATGGAAATTATTATGTTTTGACTTAGTGTGTTGTTAGACATTTGATCATGGATGTATTGTTGATCTTGATGTTGATTATGATGCATGATGATTATTAGAGACACCTTATTTGTGGATGATGATATACTATCATACATGGATGTTCTTATGGATGTTATGTGGACGAATGGAGGTATTTGGATATCATGAGTAGATCTAGAAAATGGACAATTATACGATCGGATGATAAAGTGGTTGATTAAAAATGCAATTGATGTAGTTGTTACTTCGATGTTGTTGTGATTCATGTTATTAGTGTGTTTTGTGATTTTATGTTGTATCACGTTGTGATGTTCTGATATGGCCATGAGGTCGAAGGAGTGTGTTGTATTTTGTAGGTTTTCCCGATGGGGGTATTTTCTTTAAAATATGACCATGGGTTTATGTGTTTCTGTTATTATTGTTGCATGTATTTTATTAGTGATGTATTCCTTTCTTTATTTAATTATTAAAATTGTGGATGGATTATATGAGGAAACATATGGTTAAAAGTTAAATAAGTCAAATTGGGATATGGGAAAGTAATAATGGAAGTGTTGGCTCCTTGTATTAAATATGTAAGTGATGTGTAAGTTGTGTACAAGCTTGTGTAAGTCAGATTTTGGAATAAGAAATACTCCACCTCCATGGAAATTCGAATTTGTCCTTGGGGGCTATTTTTGGAGGCTTGTGGGACAAGTAAAACTTGTCCCATGCCTCTAAATGTATGTTACCAACCATACTTATGGAAGGAGATGTGATTTGTGACTTTTATAATGAATTTTAATAGTCATGTTGCATGTTTTTAATTACACTCTCTTACATTTTAATATATTTTTTGTCCCTTGAGGTGTGGGCTTTTACGAGTGTGCAAGTAACTTGTCATTTTTCACCCACCTCTTTAATGAGCTTTGGAGAATGAAATCTTGTCTTTGGTTGTTGAAACATTGGTTATGCAAGCTTGGGTCCACAGATTCTCTTCTTTACTTGAGTTATATAATTCAAACTCTTTGCTTGTTTTGGGTTGTTGAAACTTTGTGCATCCTTGGGGACAAGTTTTCTTGTTGGAGCTCTTGTTTTTGGAGAAAGTTTGGAGAAAATTTGCATGCTTGGAGATTGTTGTTTTGGGACTATGTTTTGGAATTTGAAGCTTTTTGTTTGGAAACAAAAGCTACCATGGAGAGGTAGGAGTTTAGTCCTTCTTATATGTTGTCATTTTCCTGTTGTGTTGTGTGAATGGTGCATGGTTTGATTTATTTGTTGGCTGGTTGGGAAGACTGCCATAGGGATGGTTTAGGAGAAGGCTATGGGGAATCCATGTGGGGGGGCATAAGGGAATGCCAGTGGCATCAGAATTTTGTGGAGGGAGTTTGGGTTTGGGATCCACCATGGAAAATAAATAGCTTGCATTTCTTGCTTGTGGGGGGGCATAAGGGAAATTTGTGGGGGGGCTTAAGGAGGGGTTGGGAGACATAAGTTTTATGGGATATGATATGATATATTGGTGGTATATTATAGGTGGATACCCAATTCCTAATTGGGAGGCATAAGTAGCTTCCCCCATAGTACTTGCTCCTTTGGCTTGCATGTTCAAGCCTGAGTGCTGTTTTGAAATGTTTTTAAATGTAGTTGTGAACTGCTATTTTTGTGTTGAATTGTGTTTTAAAAAAAGAAATTTGTATGTGAAAGAATACTAGTTTGTGAAAGCCAGTTGTTGCCATGGTTGAATTACACCTTTGATTGTATTTTGGTTGGGGATCGGGGGCCAATGATGAAGGAAGGATTCTCCTTTCATTGGATGTCTTGGTTAGGTGGATAGATTTTCCTTTCCCCCTCTTTTGTTGTGATCAACTTGGAGAAAGAGAAAATGTGCATGTTGCTTTCTTAGAGCAATGGAAAAATACAGTTAGACTGTCCCTTGTGAAAACATATTTATTTGTAATCCTTTCCCACATTAGTTGTGGATGAAATTGTAATAGTGTATGTTATGTGAAGAAATGATGTTGTAATTGATTATGGGAAGTGTATATTTGAATTGAGAAAGCCATTTGTATTTATGCTCTGTACATTGAAAGAAGAAATAGGAATTATGTTATTGTTGTCAAAACATTGAAAGATGTAAGTTGTATAATTGAAGTCAATAAGGAATTGCAAGTTCATCTCTCATTTGCATTGCTGTGATGAATTCAATTGGAAATGACCAAATTGGGATTGTTAATCTTGTTTAAAAAATGAAGAAAAGTAAGAAATACATGTGTAAGAATTATATGGCATTGTCTATTTTGAAATATATTAAATTGGAAATCAGATTTGGTACAATTTAACTTGGAGAATGATTTGTTTAGAAACAACTAAATGTATTGGATTAGTTTAGATAGGAAATACCACACTTAAATCATAAAATTGATAAATAGATCTTTAAGAATTTGAATCACTGGCATTGTGACTTTTAAAACTGACAAATTTAATCAAATTGTACAGTTCAGACCTGCACACATTAATCAAATTTAAAATGATATATTTTAGCATGCTAAGATATTAATAAAATCACATTGACAAAGAACACTTAAGAAGACAAGTTAAATTAATGCAAAATTGAATCCAATCCCTCTAGCAGTCATTTTTCTGTCAATTGATGGAAAAATGCAAATTGAAATAAGTGGAGATAAATTACCTTCCCTAAAACACTTTAAACTCTCCCTAGATTAATTCTCCATCCATGTTTGGCATGTTGAGTGAAGGAGGAGATCCAATTTAATCAAATTAGATAAGTTGGAAATTTACCAGTTGGCTTATTAAAAGCCTGCAGATCCTTTTTACAAAATTGACCCCTTAAAATTTATAAAAATGTAAATTTTATGTTTCTTATGCAAAGAGGGCATTAAGAGCTTTCTGAAAAGTCGTCGTTTTCCCAAAACTAATGAGCTTCTTAGCAAAAGTTATGGCACTTTGAAGTTTTTTGGCCTTGGCGGGAAAATTTGGGAAAATTTTCCCTGGCGGGCCCGCGACCCGAAAAATTCCCATTAAAAATCCTTAGAAAAAATTTTGAAAAATTTTGGTTTGGGAAAATTTTAGCTTTTTCCTCCGCCAGCCCTGAAGCCAATCATAGGTTGAACCACGTGTCCTCACGGGACAACGGCGGAGGCGCGACACTTATTTCTTCCTTAACACCTTTTGAAAACTTTTGGAAAAATTTACACCTTTATCCCTGCCAGCCCGTGGCTAATCAACCAGAGCACCACGTGGCAGCTTGGGGGTGAAAGCTGGGTAGTGAAGACCCACCCAACCTTTTTCTTTTGAAAATTTTCTGTTGGGAAAATCTTCGCCTTTGACCCTTCCGTGTCGCCCGCCTCTCCCTCTCCCTTCTTCCTGCGGTGAAATTGGTGGAGTGCCATGTGTCCTTTGGCGGACCCGCGGGCATGTGTGGAGAACCAAGTTGGGCATTATATTTTTCTTCCCTCTTGGTGAAATGTCCAGTAAACTCCCCTCCACTCTGCCCTTTCCTCACCTCTTCCCTGCTTTGGACCAGGACCCGCCACCTGTCCCTGGAGGACCCACGGAGGCGTGAGCGCAATTGGGAAATTTCTCCCACACAAGGAAAAATTTCTAAATGCCGCCCACGTGACCTACCAACCCACCAAAGGGGTTTTCACCCTGCTTGACACGTGTGCCCCTTGGGGAAAATTTGACACCTAAACTCTGCTTGTTCATATCTTGAGTTTATGGAGGAGTTAGGAGGACTTCTTTATATCACCGGAAAGGTGAGAAAAATTCCTATCCAATGGGAATGATTTAGGGAAATTTTGGAGGTGTTAAGTGTGAGAAAAATCAAGTTAAAACTCTGATCCTATTAGAGAGTAGGTGTGGGGGTAGATTTCTCCCTGAACCTAACTGAAACCTCTAACCCTAAATTTTGGACCTTGTGACCTCTAAGAATTGTTCATAAAGGAAACTTGTGTTTTGGTAAGTAGGTTTTATTTTGGAACCTATTAGTGAAAACTGATGTGTTGCAACTTAGTTGTAGACACTTCAAATAAAAAAAAAGTTCCCATAATTTTCTAGCTAACCCTAGGTTGTTTCTTGGGTCTCAAGTGGTTGTTTAAACAGGAACTACAGTTTGGTATCAAAGCTATGGTTCAAAGGCTTGGACCATTGGGCACACTAGAAAACTTGAGACATGAAAACTTAAACCTAGAACACTAAAACTTAGAAAACAACGTAGCAAGAATTTGTATGTTTTTAGTAAACATGGAAGTTTTATAACTTAGCAAATGAACTAAATCTCACTTTGGTCTATGCAGGAGGCTCAGACAGAGTGAGAGGAACCTTCACAGAGACTCAGATTCACCACCATCACCACCACCACCGAATCAGGGTGTAGTAGCCATTCTACCTCAAATTCTACAGACCCTTCAGGATGTGAATGCCACTCTACATAGAGGATTGGTAGGATGGTATGCTACTATTCATGATAGAGCTCCTTCTATCGAGGGTCAAGTACCCCCTCGACTTAGAAAGGAGCATAAAGGAGAGAACTCCCATGCAGAGTTAGTACAAGTAGATTCGACACCTAGGAGATAGGGTGATAGAGTTCGAAAGCATAGAGAGAGGTCTTGGATCCCTAGGCTTAGGGATGAGCATGGAGAGAAACCTAGAGGCCAACAGACCACCAAAATGGCTCACATCAGGGAGATCCTAAAGCTTAGGCCCTCACATTACTCAGGTGATATAGGTGGATTTCAAGCAGAGGCCTAGCTAGTGAGCTTGAGTGGTTGCTTCAAGCTTTTTCCTTCTTTTATCAACACGAAAGCTTGTGTTGCGATCCATCTACTAAGGGATGGAGCAGGAGTATGGTGGAGGACAGAGGAGTAGAAGCTCTATGTTGATTCAAAGATAGTGACTTGGGAGCTATTTGAGAAGTGATTTAGGAGCAGGTATCTATCACGGAGGTTCATACAATAGAGGATCGACGAGTTCCATGACCTCCGACAGACATCTCTTTCTATAACAAAGTACAAGAGTAGATTTATAGATCTACTCCAGTATGTTGAGTACATGAAGGATGAGCAGGTGCGGATTCACAGGTTCATCCGGGGCCTGAATTTAGATATTGGAGGTGTAGTGCGGATCCTCTGCCCACAGACATTTCCTAAGGCCGTTGAGAAGGCCAATATTGCAGAGGAGACTCAGGGAAAGACCCAACAGGCCAGAGACTGAGTCCGGACCCGCATATAGCAGATACAAGATGGTAGATCAAGGGGGTCAGTACCTCTTCCTCTAGGTGGATAGGGTTCAGCATAGTCATCCTTTAGGCCGTAGTAGTAGCATCAGTCCTGCCTACCTCATAGACCCCCACAGAGAGCTGATGCATAGGGAGATCAAAGTTTGGGGCCTCGTCCTAAGGGTCCCATCAGGACACAGGGTGGACCTAGAGCTCAGTCAGTGGAAGCTCGCCAGCAGAGACCTCAGTAGACCACAGCTGGATCATTAGGGTCCACACCATAGAATTCTAGGGCACCTACAGGAGGTGCTACTCATTGGGGAGGATCAGGAGGATGTTTTGGTTGTGGAGTTACTGGGCACTTTTGGAGAGATTTCCCACAGAACTGTAACAACAAGAGCAAGACACATATTTCTGAGCCAACTGTTGGTGACATGGGACACAGCCACAGGATTTATGCAGTGGTTGAGAACTGCCAGGTAGAGTGTTAGAGCACAATCATTGAGACCACATGTAGCATTAGTGGTATTCCTACCTCTGTTTTGTTTGATTTTGGTTCCTCTGATTCTTTCATTGCACCATCTTTAGTAGAGCGATGCAGGCTGGTGGTAGTTAGGCAGGGTCATAGTTGGGATGTCGAGATGGCTTCTGGAGCCAAGATCTCTGTAGAATCCTTAGTAAAGGAGTGTGTTGTGGATTTGGGACCTTTCACCACTACCTCATATCTCTGTATCCTTCCTTTGGGCTCGTATGGAGTCATTTTAGGTATGGATTGGTTATCTTCACACAGGGCCAGGATGGATTGTTACTTGAAGACTATATCTTGTGCAGATGATTTGAGAGTTGAGTCAGTGATTTTAGGGGTCAGGAGACCCATTTCTATTCACACCATCTCCGTCTATGCAGCTTAAGTGGTGTGTGTGATGGGGTTGTCAGATGTATGCTGTCATAGTCAGTGACAGATCAAAGGATGGATCTAGTGGGCCATCACTAGATGATCATCCCATTTTGAGAGAGTATGTTGATGTATTTCTAGGGGAGCTACTGGGGTTGCCACCCCCATGTGAGATTTATTTTCATATAGATCTAGTTCCTGGAGTAGAGCCTATCTCACGGGCACCTTATCGGATGACCACCCCAGAGCTTTGTGAGCTCAAGTTACAGCTTGAGGGTCTTTTGGAGAAAGGCCTTATCCATCCTAGTGTATCCCCTTGGGGTGCACCAGTGATCTTTGTGAAGAAGAAGGATGGATCCTTGTGGTTGTGTATTGATTATCACCAGCTGAACAAGGTAATGATCAAGAATCGTTATCCTCTTCCTCGTATTGATAAATTGTTTGATCAGATGAAGGGAGCCACAATTTTCTCTAAGATTGATCTTAGTCAGGCTACCATCAACTAAGGATTTTAGAGGAGGACATCCATAAGACCGCCTTCTGCACGAGATATGGGAATTGTGAGTTCACAATGGTGCCTTTTGGTTTGACTAATGCCCCCGCAGTGTTTATGAGTTTGATTAATGGAGTATTCAGGACCTTCTTAGATCGCTTCATGCTCATCTTCCTAGATGACATTTTGATATACTCATGTACGCATGAGGAGCATGAGGGGTACCTTTGCCAGGTTCCTCAATGTCTTCATGAGAAGCAACTTTATGGGAACTTGGAGAAGTGTGTGTTATTTCAGACAGAGGTGCAATATTTGGGTCATATCATTTCTAGGGAAGGTATCGTCATCGATCCTTCCAAGATTAGAGCCATTATGGATTGACCAACACCCACTACGCTGACTGAGGTGCACAGTTCCATGGGATTAGTAGGTTACTACCAGAGATTTGTTCAGGACTTCTCTTAGATTGTGCACCCTATGACTTCCCTTTAGAGGAAAGGGAAGAAGTTTGTTTGGTCAGAAAGATGTGAGTAGGCCTTCAGGGACTAAAGGAGTGTCTCACTACAACACCTATTCTTGCAGTACCAGATCCATAAGGTGAGTTCTTTGTTTACACAGATGCTTCATTGATAGGCCTAGGAGGTGTGTTGATGTATGAGGGAAGAGTTGTAGCTTTTGAGTCTCACAAACTCAAGCACCACGAGCTTAATTATCCTACCCATGATATTGAGCTTGCGGTATTTGTCCATGATTTGGTTAGATGGAGACATTTCCTTCTTGGATGGAGATTCACACTCAGGATAGATCATTTGAGTCTTCTCCACCTCTTCATGTAGCCCAATCTCAACGCTCGTTAGTGGCATTCGATGGAGTTTCTTTGTGAGTATGATATGGAGATCGAGCATGTCAAGGGGAAGGAGAATGTGGTAGTAGACACTCTTAGTAGATGGAGACATGTGGCTATGACCACTTCAATGAGCACATATTTGTGGAGCATGATTCTTCAACAGCTTCCTCTTACCAGCTTCTACATTGCAGTACGAGATGAGATCAAGTCACAGAGACCCCTTGAGGGAAATTTTAATGGTTTTTCCTTAGAGGTAGATGGTATTCTTAGGCACATAGGTTAGATATATGTTCCCAGAGATGGAGGCTTGAGGTAGGACATCTTGGTACAGGTACATCGTGCACCCTATTCAGCCCATCCAGGGGTGAAGAAGATGCATGCCACCTTGAGATAGCTGTATCATTGGAGAGGACTTCGTAGAGACGTGGCTCAGTTCATGTCACGTTGTTTAGAGTTCCAGACAGTTAAGGCCTAGCATCAGAATCTAGCTGTCCTTCTCTATCCTCATGCTATACCAGAATGGAAGTGGGACACCATTTCCATGGATTTCATTATTGGACTACCAATGTCGAGATATCACCATGACTCCATTAAATAGTCCCATGTTGATATAAATTGACAAAATGTGGCTCACTTTCGCTG